>ML796400.1:249106-299036 GCA_009831015.1 Picea engelmannii
TTGCTAAGTTTGTCTGAGTGAAACAACGAAAGTAATGGTGTGTTTTCAATTCAATTCGTTTTGTGCCCACTCCCAACAGGAAGTTTTTATGCTTAATTTAGAAAACGATTTTGCTCGGATTCGATTTCGTTATCATTGGTATGATATGATTGGTAAATGTCTTCGCGAGGATACTTGTTACGATGTTGTGTCATGTGATGTTCTATATTTGATTGTTTCCAAGTTAAGGATAATGACTTTGTTTCTTTGATGAAAACAATACGCTCAAATAACATTCGCGCCCGAATCGGGAAATGAATTCGAATCATAACAACTATGTGAAAACCTTAGCCAATCGATTCGGTCTTATTCTAATTTGGCAAGTTTGTCCTATGAGTCAAGTTCAGATTATAATTGATGCTCTGTATTTTAGATTTGTGAAATTAATTGGTCAAACCCTGTTATGATTCGTTTGATTGAAACGATTGTGATCAAAATTAATCGATCTTGTTTGCTCACTGTGCAAGGATCAACGATCGAAATCTATAACAAATTATGTTTGATTGATCCTGTTACGATTTTGGTTATGTGTCAGTTATGGTTTGAATTCGTTCACAGCCTAAATCGCTTGCTATACAGTTATCGTGATAATTCTATTCGATTCGATGATTTCTCTTGTTGATGAGACAAGTATAACGAAGCGTTTGTGATTTGTTATGTTTTCAATTGAGTATCAAAACGATCTCATAACAAAGGGATTCGATTTGTTGAGAAATGATTATGATGATGTTACATATGATTTCATTTACCCGACTTATGACAATAATCGAAACAGAGTATTTCTATCTTTGTATTCGATTAAATGATATGAATCTTTTTTCTATATCGTTACAGCTATAACGATTGGAAAATGATTTTGTTGGATTGGATCGTATCTCTTGTTTAACAATCACATACGATATGTTTGATTATCGGTTTCAATTGGATATGAAACAATATTATTACTGTTCGATTATGACTCTGTGGACCCGATTTTGTGGTAACAAAAGAACAGAGTATTCCTATCTCTGTGTTCGATTGAATCATTTTTTATCCTGTTTAATGTTGAATGATAAAATCATTTTAATCTCAATGATTCGCTTTCAAATGGTTATTGGAAGATAATTGGATTTAATTCTTTTAATTTTTTTTGAATTGATTCTGATGCTGATTCTGTATCTCATTTAGACTAGCTACAGAATCGCATGATTCTATAGCTAGTCTATAGAATTTAATTTTTATCATTTTATTAATAAAAGAGTCTTCTAAATCGTCTATTTTGGACCCTTTTTAGGTGAATTCGAATTGCATGGGATTTGATGGACAATCTAGAGGATATTTAGATGCTTTAGTTTTATTTTAGTTTCCTAGTTTAGTTGAACTTGGGAATATCTTCCCAGATTTTGTAAACAGTTTGATAACTTCCACAGAGAGGTTTTACCCTGTGGAAAAACTTATAAATACTTATTATTTTTGCAATAAGATCATCCTCATTCGTGGGAGAACAAGGATATGGATATCTAATAGAGACTGAGACAGAAATTGATGTTCTGCTACAACTTTAGCTTTTTATAATATCAATCTTTTGTTTCATGTTTATGTTATCAATTTGCATTTGATTAATGACTACTTTAGCTATCTTAGTCTTTTGCAAATGATATGAATTAATTAATATGATCCATATCTGATTTCTTCTAGTATTTAAAAACATAGCAATTACTTGATTCAGTTTGTGAATGACAGATTTCTCTTCTTCATCAATTGAATTTTTAAGTATAAGTTTTTGCATAACAGGTTTACCTAATTGCAGAGATTTATAAATCATATAATTGTTATGATTTTTTATGTCTTGTTTGTCCTGTAAACAAACTTAAAGAGCATCATAGCTATCGTTTATGAGAAGCTTTTGGATTATTCGGTGCGATTTTCCTTCCTCCGATCTGCTTGAACAGTCATCATACACAGGACAAATTTGGAGCGTTTCCAGGTCTGTTTGTTGTTATTTGCTTAGTATATTTGTTAGTATTTTAGTTAGATATATGTGTAGTTAGTATATTAGATTTTTTAATTTCAGTAAGTTTTATTTCTTGTTCATAAAATAAAAAAATCAACAAAAATATCTTTCTCTGTCTTAGGGAAAAAAGCAAATGAGTTTTCCTGGTTTTATTTAAATCTGTATTTTGTAGATATTGTATATTTTGTAAATAAGTAATATTTCAGTTAGTAGTTTGTATATATAGAAATAGTAGATTAGTTAGTTTGTTTAATAGTTAGTTTTAATTATATTAGTTAGATTAGTTCGTTTTATTTATTGTTAGTTAGTTTAGTTTATTTTATTTAGTTTTAGTTAATTTAGTTTGTTTAGTTTTAGTTAGATTAGTTAGCTTAGATTAGTTTTCTTTTGTTTTCTTAGGATCTTAGATCGGCTAACGGAGCTGCTAAACCCATCAGGGTGTTTCATTCCAAACGACTTGGGTTAATAGACAACCCCGGACTGGTTCCACTCTCTCAGTTGACGGACGGTCAATTTCGCCCGTCAACACATTTGTAAAGGGAGAGTCAAGATGTGGTCAACTCATGGAGCTTTTGTACTAGGAAAATAATAAGTAGTTGTAAAAGGTACTACATCTGGATCAGATCTTTCGGGTAGCTCAGGTGAGACAGTGATATCAATGCATGCTCTTGAGCCGAAGAGATCCCATCTAAAAACGCTAGTAGTCCATAAAGGATCTTGACCCTCAGGTCCTAGGAAAGGTCCAGTCAGTGATCCAGAAGACTGAACAACTAAGTCTCCAAAATAATTCACTCGCACAATGCATCTCTCGGAGTTGAGATGAAGTTGAAATTCCTCTCAAGAATTGGTAATTCAGAGATGTTCTAGAGAGTCAGTTCTTTCCACTTGTGGAGTGGCAACATCTTGGACTTGACTCTATTGAGGAGAGCCCTCCAGTGAGTTGGTAGGAAAGGTTTGAGAACCTTCCAGATTTTCTAGGGGTAAGCCTTGCATTCTATGTGAACGACATGGAGGGTCAATTGTGATCGAGTTAAAAACTTATGAAGGAAATTATACGGTCAACTTGGGTAAACAAACAACATGCGCTAGTAAAAATCTAGGAAGAAAAACCAAGCAAACAAGACCTTCTAATTCCGAAGTCACTAGTTGGTGATGAAATCCAATGTCACAACGACGAGACAAGAAAGGGCTGGGCTAGGGTGGAAAAGTTACGTTGACGACCTGCTTAACAGAATTACACCCTGGTGCAATCTCCCACACATAATCGTGGGTATACCCTCCAAGGAGCTCGAGTGAGTTTGGCCAACGTCGATTCCAGGTACCATGAAGACTTGCCCCTTCACAGTCACCTTGTGTAAGACCCTAAGAAGATAGGCCACTAAGGTTACCACCAACAACAATAAATCCTGGGGGAACAGTCAACAGTCTGATCCACATGCAAGGGCAAGGTATCTAGCCTAAAATCAGCATGAGAGGATTCCATTCATCATTGTGGGTAACTTTGTCAATCTCAATGTGACCTCGGGTTTGACCCTTGTGTGAGAAGGGCTTCCCAAGACAAAATGTTGCAAATGGAATTTGACACTCCTTATCACAATATGCTATTGTGTGTTTTGTGCTTTGGAGAGCATATCTCACTGCCTATTCCAAAGCTCTAGCCTAACTAATGTTGGTGTAAAAGAGTCCTAGAAAAGAGTTACTAGTTAAATTTTACAAATTGTGCAATATTATTAAAGGTTGTTGTTACTCAAAGGAGACAGAAATGAAACCGATGTTGTGTGTGACTCTGACCCAACAGTGCATAGATAGGAATGAATGATACAAATTTTTTGTTCGATGAATCCTATTTATAGGAGGGAAAGAGGAGTTTCTGGAACAACTTGAACTACAATATATGATCTTGTTTGAAATGAAACATCAATCAATCATGAATAATGCCAATCCTCTATTTGTTCTATTTCAACAATTGAATTCCAATATTTTCGAATAAAAAGTTGCCTAAAAAGAAAAAATGTTTTTCAATTTGCACTAGAAACCAAACAACAGTGGTGGAACTAAGAAAAACTAGCAACTGATGAAAAATAAATATACAACAAAAACCCAAACCAATCTTTCAATGAAGACAAAAATAACAAACAAACAAGACTAGTCTCTTCAAATTCATGTGGGCAAAAATTTTCCAAGTAATGAGCAATTGAAAAAGACAATTAATCCCAACTTTTAAACCGATCACCAGCTCCCAACCAAACAAGCACTCGAATTTCAAAACCAGAGATTATATCCTTATTAAGAAAAGGTCAAGAGGTAAGAGTTGAGAAAAAAAAATGAACAAGAAGAGTTTTTGTTTTCCGAAGACTAATCATTCACGAAATTCGAAGTCAAGAAACAATAAATCATTGGCCAGAGAAGTTATTTTTAGACACACATACAAATATGGGCATTTGAGGATACAAAAAACCTCAATCCAAAAAAATTGCAAATGGGTTCGCAAGCTGGCAGTGGTGTACAGTGCGAGAATCAAGGATTCTCATAGGCTAGACAGAAGCATAGTGTGAGAAGTTTGCATTGGACTGAACAACAGGGTGCAAACTCTAGTGGTTCTCATAGGCTATAGAAGGGTGCAGTGTGATAAGGCATGAAACTAAGCAAAATTTGGAAAAAAGATAAAATTTTTGAAGGAACTTCTGGACCCAGAGTGTCTATCAGGGTCTCCTCAAGATTCAAAGACTGATGGAAATGAAAAATGGTAAGTTAAGAGAAAATGGCCATGGAAAAACCACCAAAAACCACTAAAAATGGGTTTCATCCCTAGAGGAGTCGCCAATTTTGTTATCGGACAAATCGGTAGGTGCAGACACTAATAGATCTCCCTAGATCCACCTGGATCTAGAAAAAAACAGGACAGGGCATGACTATTTCCCTAAGTTGTAATCATTGAATCTACTAATAGGAAGGAATAAGTGATGTACCTTTATATCACTTCCTTAGGTCTCTATTGTTCCTGCTTTGCTCCGGTGCTCTCGTGAAGTTAAGTCCAAGACAAAACAAACCAACCAAAGTGAAGATAGAAAATCATATTCAATGTCAACTTATGCATATGATCAAAGAATTATGCAATAAAGTAAGATTGACTTTATGGGAAAGGGACATGCCAATGTATCATATTAATTGAAAGTAGAAGATACAACCTAATCACCTTGATGTTGCAAGCTTCCTTTTAGTGACCCTTGGTTCCAACACACACAATTTCTCTGTACTTGCATGAAGAAGATCCAATTCCTCTTGATAGACCAAATAGAGCCTTCAAGCTTCTGTCCAAACAGGGTTCTTCACACAATTCTTTCACCAATTCTTCATTCAATCTTGATTAACCTTTTCCATGAGAAACCTTTCAATATATAGGAGAAGGAGAGATGGTTACATGGATGAGGATGATCCCATCAAATCTGAGAAGTTGGTAGAATGACAACCATGTGAATGCCAACTCATTTTCTAGAAGATTCCCTTCTAGAACCCTCGAGACCTCTTCTCCTTTCCAAGCTTAAAAACAGGTTTGCACCCTATATATGGGTTAGACTGCGAGAAGTTCGCACCCTAACTGTGGGTGGCCTGCGAGAGGGATTCTCGCACCCTAGACCATAGGTATCCTACAAACTCATCTTAAAAATATGTTTTTGGAAGAAGACAATAGTCAATTTTCTCAGGCAAAAAGTCCTTGTTGGGAGCCTAAATAAATCATTGTTGAAACATCACCATAGTGACCAAAAACATGTGTAACAACAATGATTCCCACAAAACCCATTACAATAGCTTATCACACCTGACTAAATAAAAACAATGGAGATAGCTTGATAACAAAGAAATAACAATACTATCAACAACAATCTAACAACACACAATATGACTAACAACCATTGACAATACCGACTGACCAACCCTTTCCCATTACATATTCCCATATTTGTATTTTTCCCTCAGGCACTTCTTAACTTCTTGATTCCTCTATTGTATTTTCTTGATTCTGCTTTTGTATGATGGGTCTTCTGATCCACAAGAGCATGTCATGCATTGTTTTAAGGTATGGAAAGTTGCGAAACTATATTTTCAATTTTGGGTACATCAATTTATTCATTAGTTGGGATGAATTCCAAGTATTGGGTATGTGCATGAAGAGATCATAAGATAAACAACTTGTTGGGAAGTACTGTAACACCAATTTTGTCACAATTTCTCATTCTGCTATTTTATTTTCTTGATCTCGCTTCCGTTGCTTTTCTTGATTCCACTATTGTCTTTTCTTGATTCTTCTTCCATTTATTTTGACGCTTTCTCCTTGCATGTGATCGAAGCTTCTATATATTTACAATAACTAGTCTAGATGGAACATGATCTATATTTATTGTTGGCACTCTTGCAGTTAGATTTTCCACTTCTCCTAGCTATTCTCCGTCGCTTCTAGTCTTTCACTGGATTGTTGTGATTTCCTGAAAAAAAATTATCCTTTCCAAAAAAATAGGTTTCCTTAAAAAATGGAGGGCCCAATAGGCCCTGACCACAACCTTTGACTCGTCCCAATTCAACATGTTGGCTCATTACTCTAACCTTCCACAAACGGAGGGCCCAACTCCGGTACAATGGAAAGAGATTTCTCATGAAAAATGGTCATAGTACTCAACATGGTCCTGCCATTTCCTCACCAAAATCGAGGCTCTCGCAACAAATTATTGAGCAGCAGTCACATCAGGATCCTCTAGATTTGTGGAGAAAAGAGTAGTTCATTATGTAGTAACAATGGATTCAAGCTACTGCATATGAATGTAATATGTTTTCACCATGGGCCAAAAGTTGTATAATTATTTCTTTGCAGCCCTGGTAGATTCATCGAGTGCATCAAGCCTTTCATCTTCAGCCTAAATTTCTACAAATTTAGTGACCTGATCAACGAGATTATTCATATCTATGGATTCTGCATACATGCTATTGAGTTGTGCATGGACTTTTGTGATTGTTTGGCTCCGTTGGAACCACAGACCCACCCAGTCATTGACTATGTTGAATATTCTATAGCACTCATCAACATGGGTATGAAGCGAGGACCTGATGGTGTTTCCCTCCACAATTTTCTACATAATATTATATATCATTGTTTTGGTTGGTATTTTTCCTTTAATTTGATCACAACTAACTCCTGTTGCAGGGTATTGGTCTTTGTAGTCATCTATGACCATGAAACAACAATTAAATCAACTCACTGTGTTGGCACAACTAGAGTGATGCCTTCCATAATCTCAAGAACAACCTATCCAAAAGAGGGATATACTTGAGAAAATATTTTTGACACAACCACAACAGTGGATTCAACTTGCACTTGCAATCCATGCTCAATTTCTGCGATATAAATGGTGTCTTGTAGTTTTTGTTCTTGTTGTTGGAGTTTCTCATTGGTGTGTTTGATTTCAATTATTCTCTGTTTGATCTGATCAGTGGAATATCAAATAATAGTTAATATTTTTGGCATAGCCCAAGTAGCAAGATCACCATTGGAAAGAGAGGGATCCAACGGTAATCTGGACACAAGAATGAGGCCGCTAGAAAAAAAACACTTGCACATGATGGGAGTGCCAGTGTCGTTTGGACTAGTTGGCGTGGCTCTAAGATATGCATAATCCATACTTGGACCTCCTGTGAAAGTTTGGAAACAACCTCTGTCTTGTCCAAGCACATCTCTAGGATGGCTCAATATTGGTGGGGGTCCTATAACATAAGAAAAATATGGTCCTTCATCAAGCTCTTGCTATGAGATAAATGGGTATCATATTGAGTATCTAGTTGGTCTTGTGGGGGTCATGGTCCATGTGAACATTTGTCACTGAACCTGTTTTTTGATCTGAATGGATAACCATTTTTGGTTGCATCTCTAGGGAGACTTGGCTATGCAGAACCTAGGGACGATAGTGGAATTATGGTTCTGGAAGGTGTAGCAAAGGAGTATGCATACCCTAGAAAGGTGATGTTAAAATGGGTGTGAATGAGGGATGATGGAGTTGTGAATGGGACATCACCAAGTAATGTATGTTTTTGGATGGGCAGTTCCTCAAGGATGAGGGTAGACTTTTTCATTACCAGAGGATCATCCATGATGGTTATGACATGGACCAGTGAAGGAAGGGTGGTAGTGGTGCGTATTGGAGGGGTAGTGATATGGGTTAGAGGTGGAAGGGAATATAATAGAGTGGATTTAGTGACAAGGGGGTCAATATTATTTTTGGAGGGAGAAATGATGCTCTGCTTCTTAATAGAAAAAATAGAAGTAAAAACCTCACGTAATTGATTACCTGAGATGGTGGTGTCATCTAGAATGGAAGAAAAGGGGATCTGAATTGTCCCCCTTGGTATCACTTCTTCTTCAACTTTGTCTTCCCCTTCCTCTGATCTTGAAGAAATTTGTTCCATTTTTGCAGAGTTGTTACCTATGTCAAGAGTTTTCACGAGGGAAGACCATTGTGTGATGACAAGAATTATGTAGGAGACACTCGAGAACTTATTTTCAATGGTGACACTCGACCATGTGGTGGATTCCTTATCAAACACTCCCTTGTAACACACCCAAACCCTTAATGATATTTTCAAGGGTGGGGCATCTTAATTTCTTTCTTATTAAGTAATCAATTCCTCCATTTGTGGTATCTTTTAATTTCTCTAGTCCATATATTTCCAACCATAGTCTCCATGCTCAAAACTGAGCTTAGAACTGACAGATATACCTCTCCCAAGTTCGTCAAGTGGTCATTGGTTGATGCCATGTGGCTTCCATGTGGATCCGACTCAATATGATTCATCTTGAGTTCTCTGATATCCCAGAGCTTCCAACATTCCTAACCCTATGGCGAAGATCCATCCACCAACCAATCCAATGACTAGGCTTGATCCTCAGCTAACTCACAGGCTAACATGGAATTCGGTGTTTGGTCTTCAAATTTGAATTCCAAGAATAGCCCCTTCCCTCTAGCTACAATTGCATACGACCATGGGCTATGACCAGAAACCAAGACAACAAGTGCCTATTTTGGTGCTTTGGAGTTTCAGGATCCATACATTTTCAACTTATGACACCACAAATCTCTTGTACTACCGAATCGACGAATTTTGGGTATGCTACAGGGATTAGCGGTCCCCATTTTCTTTCAAGATCAACGGTCCACAATTACTTCAGGATTGTGTGCTTCATTAGATTCCAAAGTACTCATAAATATAAACCTCTAAATTGCAACCCTTTCGGAGTGTTAGATATCCTGACATGCATCCTCCACTACCAATAGTTACGATGAACTCCAACACTTCGAACTTCGGGAGCTCTCGAATTCTCACAACGATCCTTCCTCCTAAGTGACAGATATTTTGACACCTATCCTTTGAGATTGATGGATCAGGTGAACTCCAACCTCCGGTCCTTTGGAAGTTCTTATTCCACTTTTCACTGAAGTGGATATCCTCTAAAGTAACAAATCGCCCACCATGCATCCCCAAATGACACACGGTTGAGATCCTCTTTGTTACTCCGAGCTTCAGATATTTTCAAAGCATCAAGCTTCAAATCTGACAGAGTTGACGATATAATGACATGTGCGCCAATTGATGTATGAATCAGATCTCCTCTGGCTCCCTGCAAATTGAGGAGTCTTCAACCCTTTAAACATGCTCCCTTCCGGTGTGTTAAACCTTTGGAGTACAGGATCTGGTGCCATGTTTCCCCTAGTGCCAATGAATAGGATGGAATCTGGCATTTTGGGCCTTTTGGACTCTCTACAATACTACACCCCAAATCCTTTGGAGTTCCGAAGTCATGGACTCCTGGAGTTCTGGTCACCACTCTGGTTAGGAAGGCATGTACCAGGGGCTGACATGTGGAACATCTATCATGGGTCCACATCACCCTGGTGATGTCATATTTCCATGTCACAAAGAATGACAACTTTCTAACATCCCTTAGATCTCTCGATTGAGATCCAACCACGTGGATCCATAGATCCATGGGTCACATCACTTCGTGACTCTGGCCTTTGGGGGTTTTGTGATGCAAAATCCTCTTTTCACCCAGAGTTGGTCAGTGTCATACTGACCATAGCCTAGATATGACAGTTATAAATAGTCCCAAAGATTCCTCAAATCGATGGCTCTCATCACTTTAGTCTTTGGATATTATTGACACACCACACCTCAAATTCCCCGAAGTGCTCAGTCTCTAGACTAAAGGAGCTAGTGTCATGCGTCCCTATGATCGAATGGTTAGGGGGGAGGTCCTAAAGGATCCTTAGATCCATGGTCCACATTAATTCACAGCTCCAAACTTCAAGGTTTTAACATTACGACATATTTGTTCTCCCGAAGTGGTCAATGTCGAACCGACTTCATCGTAGATCCGATGGATAAGAGAGGACCCGAAGGATCCCCAAATCTACGGCTCTCCTTTACTATGTAATTTCAACGTTCGAGTAGTTTGATGCTATAGCATATTCATCCTCCCGGAATAGAACTTCATCGAAGTTATATCGACTGAGGAGACCCCCCCGAACATTCTCGATCGACGGTTCACATTGCTTCACCATGGGTAGTTGGATCCCAGTTTAGACAGTATGATAGGTTCACCTAACCACTAGGGAAATTGTTCATTGCCAATCAACTTTATGGTAACTGAATCTCCCAGTTTCCTTAGGCTAATTTAAGGCTGGTAAGGTCGGCAATATTCCGAAGTCTCGAACTTCCAGAGCTCTGAATCCAAGAGGACTTAGCTCCCTTAGTATTATCCTAAGGTTCCTAGGTGTTGGACATATGGGTTCTCCCGAACGTATCCTGTCCACTTGTCTTCCAGACGATAATATATCCCCTTTCAATGCTTGAACCTCGCTATCCCTCCTGAGCTATATCATGAAATGGTTAAGGACTTGGGCATGAAATCTCAGTCATGCAACAAGGATTCTGAAAGAGATATCCTCTTCATACAGATAGGTTCAGATTGAGATGATATCTCTTATCTCATCCATCCTACAAGATTATGTCCCAGGATGCCTCAAGGGCTAAGCTGGGGCATACAGACTATCAGTCAAAATCATAGGTTCACAAGGTGATGAATGCATACACATATCATGACCATTCCACAAAAAAACCATTTATAGATACATAAATATAAACCCATGCATTCATCCATTATTTCAGTTCAATACATAAATTATGAAAACACTTATCAGAACCAAAAGACGTGATGTGACTGCTGAAAGGGGTGCTTGTTTCCACCCAACCATAGGATCAGGCACTCCTAATGGATTTACCACTAGCCACGCCCGAGCTATACCATGATGCTCTGATATAGAATCCTTTTTTCCGACTCAAAAATAGTTAGGTATGGAGGTTAGTCTCCTCCTCCCAACTCAATGATAGTTAGGGACATAGGTTACTCTCCTCCTCGCACAGGATCTTGGAAACTAGTTTTCTCTATACCAAGCAAAGAGGCCTGGATGAGTAATCCATCAATCACTCAACACCCTCATTTATCATCTTGTATCATAACCCTGCTAGCCACCCCCTGTGACTAGAACATGCTCATGTTTTTGTTCTTCCTCGAACCCAATATTTTTTGTCTCTCGTCTCTACACTCTTCATCAGTCTTCCTCTTCCCACCATGTCTTATTTTCTTTCCTTCCTCAACAATATTGTGTGTGGCCCGAATTCCCCAGTCTGTGTTCAGGTATGAAATCCTTACCGATGGGTGTTGTTACAGGGAAATTCCCCTGCGGATAGATGAATCCCCCCTTGGGCTCTAGACTCCTAAGACCAAGACATAAAGGTGCTAATGTTGATCACTGACATCCCTTTAAACCTAGCTAAACTAATTTATAGAGAAGAGGAAGAATATGTACCTTTTTAAAATGTTTGTCCTCACACATTCTGAGTTGAACTTTGATCCCCAAGCTCCTCAACAAGTCCTGCAATCCAATCAAATATAGAACATGATTCCTATTCTACAATGATTAGCTTGAAACTAGATCTATCCATTAAAGACAAGTTCATGTAGATAAACATAATCTTGAAGGAAATGGTCCAAGAACATGTATTAATGAGAACTCAATAGAGATACTTACAGACCTTTGATGAAGCTGCAACAACCTCTTCCATCTTTCCTTGTCCAACCCCTTGCTCAAATGATCCACAAACCAAAATGACTATGCTTCACTAATTATCTTCCTTATGAGATCATAAGTTTGATGCCTTCAATGTCTCCCCTCCTTATGAGATCATAACTTAGGTATTTCTCAATTCCTCCATCCATCTTTCACCATGAGAAGGCCTCCTTATAGAATCTTGGAGAGACCCAACCATCTTAGATATTCTTGGGATAGGTTGAGGATCCTCCTCCATTAGTTGTGGATCCTCCCTAAGATCCAGCCTTGACCTCAGATTTGAATCCAACTGATTTCCAAGATAAGGGGGATCTTCCCCTGATTTTCTCAACAACATAATGCTCTCCCATAATGGTGCACAGAGCACTACAATGCTCCCCAAAAGAAGGGAAAAGAGTGCTAGTGCTCCCTGCTAGTGGGTAGGGAATTTTTTCCCAAGATTTCCTCAAAAAATCCTAGCGCTCCCCCAGAAGGGTCTACAAAGTGATACAATGCTCCCCCAAACCAAAGAAGGAAAAGGAGCATTATCTCTCCCTGTCAGTGGGTGGGGGAGAGATGCCCTTGAAAATTCATTTTTAAGTGGTTTTCTTCATGGCAAAAGATTTGTACTCTTTTTCAAATGATTTCTCCTTCTTAAACCAGTCTCTGAGGGTGTTTTCAAGTGTTCCTTGTGATTTCGTTCAAGACACGACATATGTAAGATGATTGTATGATGTCTGGGACACTTGCGACACTTGTGGCTAAAATGTGACACTTGTGACACTTGTAATGACGACAATATGTCATCATTGAAATGAGTAATTTTGATGTGTAACAAATTCCCCCCCATAGTGCGAAGTTAGAATATGGAAACTGATGACTGAAGTACTTTGTATACTTTTTTGAGAAAGGGTATGGACTCAGAGAACCTATTAGAAGCTACACACAACCATCAAACAAATATTATGACATGTTTCAAAACCAAGGCAGCCATACCTATGCTTGGGTGATAAAGACTTGCAAGGTATGGCCACCATATGATACATTGTGGATCCATAATTATATTAACAAAAAGGTATAGCCACTAAATATACAATGTGGATCTATACTCCCATGACATGAACTGATTGTAGCCACAAAAAAATACACAGTGGATCTATGAGACGACAAGACATAGCCACAGGCCAATACAAAGTGGATCTATGTGACAGTATATGTGTCAATATTCAAGAGAATCTTCGTCGTAACCTGGGAAAAGTGAGTATTAGAGTGATCACTCAACCTAGGGTATTCTTACCGATACCGATGCAGTATGAGTCTAACCATGTGAATAGATGTCCTAATGTCGAACATGGAAGAAACCACTTGATTACCAGTCAATGAGGTAAACTATTAACAAGTGCGAGGGAAATCACGATTGATGTCAATGATTCCCAAGTTACCCTAGTACATTCCAATTAATGTGAATAAATGAGCTAAAGTCGAACATCCATGGAATCATTCGATCAGAGATCAATGATGTAAACCCACTTTCGGAAGCAAGGAGGCCTGGCATTGAGGCATGCAGGTCCCACGATAATAACTAGTTTCTAAGTCTAGTTCCCGGATAATGTGTTGAAGTCGACAAGAACAGACTCGTCGAAGGAGGGCCTTTATGTATCCCCCATCAATGACATGAAACTGACATAGAGATGTAAATTGGTGGATCAAATTAAAATGGACTGACATGGGTATCGAAATAGGAAATTTGTGATGGTTGACTCTCGAGGCAGATACTTCCCTTGAACATTGAGGCACAACAACAAAAACATGACATGGACCAAAACATGATGATGTTGTGGATACTATGACTTTCGTCGGGTGACCAACAGGAGTAAAGAAACTCAGAGGATTGGTTTAGTGCAGAGGTTCAACAGATTAAAATGTATGCAAAGACAAAGTGCCATGTTCAAGGGTGGCTGTAAGAGTGACTGGTGATGTTTTCAAAAACTGCTTGGCTTGCTTCTTTCAAATTCCCCCCCCCATCCATATAGACGAGTACCTCTTTTTATTTTAACAAGATCGAGGAGGATAAAACATGCTCGATACAACTCACCTTCGGTAAGTCCCTCTTCCTTTGTTTAATGAACTAGAAGAAGTAAGGATTCGGTCCCATATGGGACCTTCAATGTATGATTTTTAAACGAATCCAGAGAAGGTAAAATTGGTGATTTTTCATGTTTAGAGAGTCTGAAAATAACTTAAAGACAACTCCAGGGTTGTCCTTTTTCATAATGTTATTCTCGTGAGGCCAAAAAAGAGATAAAATACCACTCGAAAGATGCCCTTTAAAACCTTTTAATGAGTGTGAAAGGAAGCAAGATCACTCATCAATATTTTCATGTTTAGAGAGTCTGAAAAGAGCATAAAGGAGATTCTGGGAGGTTCCTTTTCCGTATAACATTTACGAGTCTGAAAAAGTGATAAAAGTCTACTCAGTCACATTCTCATGTATTTACGAGCACGAGAAAGAACAAAGACTAAGCTCGGTATTGGTTTCATTTTTACACAAGCTTGAAACAAAATTAAACGTATGCTTGTAAACTCCCAACGTAATTTCCAAAGGTAGGGATACCCACGGATGGTTGGTAGTCTACCCCCAGCTTGGGAATCTAGCGACTTAACTCCATAATGATAATAAAAGGTTGAAGACATGCCCTCCCAAGCTTCAATTCATTCATCGACTTTGAGGTTGTCACCAATTTCTGTACTCGATGGAGAAAAAGGATAAGGGTGGATGAAATGAAGGTTCAAATATGATACCTAACAAGAGACTTGACTCGAACGGAGAGGTGACTGTTTCATTTTTTAACGATCTTGTCATAGGAAGAAAACCATGTTCAAGGCTCTACGTTGAGTCCTCAGATTTATGTTTCATTTTTTAATGAGCTTGTTACAGAGAAGAAAACTATGCTCATGGCATCTGTTTCATTTTTTAACGAGCTTGCTACAGAGGGGAAAACTATGCTTGTGACCTCTTTTTGATCATGGCTTCCAAGAGACATTCACTGGACTGAAGAGAAGCACTCTGGAAGGAATACATGTCGATGACCTCGATAAGGGTAAGGATATCTGGATCTAAAATTCCTATCGAAGAGATCACCATGTCAACTACCATATCTAAGTCACAAAAGTCTGATCTTATGGTGAGAGGCTCATCTTCATCGGTAGCTAAAGGCATGGGAGATAACGCCACATAATTGACCTATGGTGGGGGTGATACCGTCTGCATATAAGAACCATTTAGGGAGCTCATTGGGTTGGTAATCAGGTTAGGACCTGTTATCACTCCAAGAAACTCTTTGAGGTTGTGGGTTAAAGATGCTTGGTAACTTAAGGTAAAATTGTTTTTGTATTTTTGTATGTTTGTATCAATGGGATAACTCAACTATAGTATGGCCTCCAGATAGTCAAAATGAATAATCAAATGAACTAGTGCTCTCAAGGATCAATAATCAGATAGTAGCTTTAAAGTGGGTGAAGAAATCAATGCTTATAAACCAGATACACAGTGTAGGGTTTAATAAACAATGTAAGCAACCATTAATCAAGTTATGAACTAACTAATGAGATGACAGTCATATTGCAGTTAAAACAACTTGAATAAGAGTACAGAAGAAAAGGTGAAATATGACATCAATAGTGAGAGAAAACTATGATTTGTATTATCATATGAAAAGGTTGTTTACAATATAGTGTAGTCCATGTATCCAAAATAGAACCCCTCCTTCCATCAAATGATAGGCATTTATATCTTTACAATAGATCTTAGATCCTATAAACATGGATATGGATTTCTAAATATGGAAAACAGAGTACAAAACTTAATACAATAAGATAACCTAATATTTAACCAAATAGATTTAATCTGATCATTACAAGTCGAATTTGATAGCTAAAGCATTATTTGGCAGTCTGTAGGTGAGAATCACAGATTCAGAAATCTGTCTTTGATGACTGGTAGATTTTCTGTCAATAGTGATTGTGCCATTTGGTGTTATTTCCTCACCACATGTCTTTAAATCTGGATGAGAAAGATGATTTAGCTTCTCCTAATTATTATCCATCATTTAACACCTTTCCCACATGTTCAGGAAATCAAAATCGTGATCTAGGTAGAAAGAAGACGTTTCTAGACTCTTCTGTGCTTTCACCGGCTAATTTTCCCTGAATCTTTCCCTTTAGATGGTGAAAAGGAAGGCTTTCAATGGCTAACTAGCAGATTTCAAAACCAATGAGCCGTTGAAAGTGCATATTTTTTTAAATGAAAATTGCCTTGGGAAAAATCAAATTTTTGAGCCATGGAGAGTCCATTTTACATGCTTGAATAGTCAATTGACATCTAGAAATCCTAATATTTCCAATGGTACTTTCACATCTATTTTTAGATCTTGGGAAGGCATTCAAAAGTCCCCCACAAGATGAGGCATCATTTTTCAAACAAATTTCAAAATGAATTATTTGATCACTAACATCTGGCTCCAACTGGGATGGAGACCTCCCTGTGAGTTTCCAAGAACCTAGAAGACCTTGTGCCTTTAGTATTGGGAATGGAGTCATTTGGCCTTTACAATTTATCATCTGAAAACCTGTAGCAACTTGTAACCTACTTGTTTATTCATTTAATCAATCACAGATCTCAATGTTAAGTATAGATTGCTTAATCTCTGTCTGAGAAGAATGCATGATGAACTACTGATCTGGAATTTTCATCTCATCATATTACTCTCTACAATATTCCTATGTTTGCAAATCAGAAAACTGAGGGATGTACTTTCACCGGCTCACTTTTTTTTGGAAATTCCATTTAGCCATTGAAACCTTGAACTTTCACCGGCTAACTTCAACTTCAAAACAGAGATTAGCCGTTGAAAAGATTTTATTTGATTTTTGGAAATACCTTTTGACAATCGATTTGTTATAGGAATAAACAAGTTATATCCTATAATTTGACATTTAAATTTCTAAAAAATGTATGGAACTCTATTTATGACCATGTTATCTCCAAAATTTTTGGCTTTTTCACCTAATCTTCTGCTAAACTGAAAACTATATGTAATTTGTTGTATTGATCAACAATGAATTCACAATTGAAATTGTCAAATGGAAACCTATTTAGAGATCTCTTAGTCATCAGTTCTAAGGCACATAATGAATAGTAATGTGTGCTGGAGCTTTTTTGTCTTTCATTCCAGTTTTCAAAAGGGTAAGTTAAAGCAAGTTACCAATGACCTGGGTACTAGCAAACACTTCCCATAAATTTTCCATTTGAAGTTTCCATAAATAGATGATCCCAGCAATAAGTGTGACTTTGACATAAAAATTTCTATCATATCATTGATCATCTCTAGATTGTTTTCCCAGGGCAGAAGTAATCTCCCAAAATGCAAATGTTGATGAATTCACAATCGAACATTCTTTTGTGTTCCAATATTTGCTAAATATTTGTAGAAAATTCTTCTGTCCACAAGATTTATGCTTTCCCTTCATATGAATTTACAGAGGGTTTATTGAATGGTGAATAACTCAACACTCACAGCTTGGAAGAAATAACTTCAATCTCTATAATATTCAGATATGGGAATCGATCTCTATATGATCTCTTAGCATAGGAACTTAATGAAAATTCCTCTTGGGTTGTCGCTTGAAATGCACTATGTATTTGAAAAAACACTAAACTCCTGTGTGTTTCCTTTGAAACTGGTAGCTTTCAACTTGTTGCTTGAGCCACCTACATCTTTAGAAGACCAAATTTGCTACACATACATTCTCTGCCTACAACCTGCCTATTTATTTCAGAAGTCAACAACTGAACATGATCTACTTGCTCATATGATGAGATTATTCACTGCCTACTCCTTCTCTAACCATTGTACTGATTCTCAATCAAGTAAACTCATGCTTCCAATGAAGACATATCAGATATTGATTTACTGAACATGTTCTTGATCTTGACCCGACAAATAATTGAATGCATAGCCAACAGAAAAGTAGTTTGAACTGATGAAAAAGCCAATTTTCATCTAACCAAAATACTTTAACATATATGTTGTTCATAGATTCCAAATAGTCAGCAACTGGGTCATCAAAGTCACAATGAAATACCTCTCTTTGTTGTTGTTCCAGCTGAAAAATGAAATGTTGTTTCAGGCTACCTTTAATGATCTTAATGTTGAATGTAGACTACTCAACCTCTATCAGAGAAACATATAGGATGGACTATTGATCTTGACCCTTCTACTCATCATCTTTCTCTTCATGTTTGCTGCAATTACATTTTGTTTGCAAAACTGAAAGCTGAGGGTTTCCCTTAGTATTTGTTGTAGATTCGAAACTGTCTCCTACTGATATGTCAATCTGCTCAACATATTCAAAGTTTTAAGAAGGAAAAATATGATCTTCATGATAACCTAAGATAGTATATGCATTTGGTACAATGTCAAAAGCATCACTAAGGTTATCATAGTGTGGATTACTAATCTCCCGATCATAATGAAGAGTATCCTCTACAACAACATACTCTTCATGAGTGTCTAATTCCTTATTCAAAATATTGAATTCATGACAACACTCAGGATAGAGAAAGTCATTGGAAAAATTATCTTTACAAAACACATGAAAAGCAACATGAAAATATTCCAAAGAGATGACACTTACACTTGGAAGAGAACGACACCAATCAAGAGCAATCCCCTCTAACGAATGCCTAAAAAACTTAATTTGAACATCCTCATGTACAATTTCAAACTGATGAATAAAGTCATGAAAATCCAGCAAGTGTTCAGCTGGCACTTCCCATTCTTATCCTCAAAATCTAGGAAGGATGCATTCCCATTCATCTCTACTAGGCACTGGATGAGGGTAACCAAAAATACTTGAAAAATTGCAGAAATCATACCTCTTGTTCATTTCATACCAGTGGAGTCGCCATCAGATTTATGAACAATAGAGTTGCCACTGAATCTTCCTTCGTGGAGTCGCTAGATATATGATTACAACCAGTATAATTTCTAGGCTTTGTCTATCATCAAAGCTAGATCTATCTCGTCTACCCAGGAAGCTGAGCTTCAATCTCCTCTCCCCAGCAATGACGCCAATTTGTTATCACTCCAAGAAACTTTTTGAGGTTGTGGGTCAACGATGCTTGGTAACTTAAGGTAAACTTGTTTTTGTATTTTTTTATGTGTGGATCAATGGGATAAATCAACTACAGTATGGCCTCCAGACAGTCAAAATGAATAATCAAATGAACCAGTGCTATCAAGGATCAATAATCAGATAATATCTTTAAAGTGGGTGAAGAAATCAATGCTTATAAACCAGATACACAGTGCAAGGTTTAATAAACAATGTAAGCAACCATTAATCAAGTTATGAACTAACTAATGAGATGACAGTCATATTGCAGTTAAAACAACTTGAATAAGAGTACAAAAGGAAAGGTGAAATATGACATCAATAGAGAGAAAACTGTGATTTGTATTATCATATGAAAAGGCTGTTTACAATATAGTGTAGTCCATGTATCCAAAATAGAACCCCTCCTTCTATCAAATGATAGGTATTTATATCTTTTACAACATATCTCAGATCCTATAAACATGGATCTGGATTTCTAAATATGGAAAACAGAGTACAAAATTTAATACAATAAGATAACCTAATATTTAACCAAATAGATTTAATTTGATCATTACAAGTCGAATTTGACAGTTAAATCATTATTTGGCAGTCAGTAGGTGAAAATCACATATTCAGAAATCTGTCTTTGATGACTGGGAGATTTTTTGTCAAGAGTTATTGTGTCATTTGGTGTTATTTCCTCACCACATGTATTTAAAGCTGGATGAGAAAGATGATTTAGCTTCTCCTAATTATTATCCATCATTTAACACCTTTCCCACGTGTTCAGGAAATAAAAAATCATGATTTGTGCAGAAAGAAGACGTTTCTGGACTCTTCTGCACTTTCACCGACTAATTTTCCTTGAATCTTCCCCTTTAGCTGGTGAAAAGGAAGGCTTTCAACGACCAACTAGTAGATTTCAAAACCAATGAGCCGTTGAAAGCACAAATATTTTTAAATGAAAACTGCCTTGGGAAAAATCAAATTTCTTAGCCGTGGAGAGTCCATTTTACATGCTTGAATAGTCAATTGACATCTAGAAATACTAAGCTTTCCAATGGTATTTTCAAATCGGTTTTTAGAGCTTGGGAATGTAGTAAAAATTCCTCCACAATATGAGGTATCATTTTTCAAACAAATTTCAGAATGAATTATTTGATCGCTAACGGGACCAACGCATGGAAGTTGATCAATAGCTACAATTCTTCCATAGTGAGGGAAATATATCACACAGAAAAAAGTGGACACAATAGATTTCATGGAAAAATATTTGTACTCTTTGTCAAATGATTTCTCCTTCTTAAACCAGTCTCTGAGGGTGTTTTAAAGTGTTCCTTGTGATGTTGTTCGAGACACGACATAGGCAAGATGACTGTATGATGTCTGCGACACTTGTGGATAAACTGAGACACTTGTCACACTTGTAATGATGACAATAGGTCATCATTGAAATGAGTAATTTTTATGTGTAACAGATTCTCTTCCCCATCCCCTCATTAAATCTTGAAAAGGTATTCCCACCTGCCAACCTGAATAGAAATTCATTCCTAGGTCATAGGACTGTTATGGTCCTAAGAAATTAAATCTAGCAAGGTAGTGGTTTGCTGGGGTTTATCTCAACTATTCCTAGTTCCCCTCACCATCTCTTTCATAACATCCATGGTATCTCTTCAAAAAAAACACTTTCAACAATTATGCAACACTTATCCATTTCCTATTAATAACATAAATTACATTCGTTGACCTTTTATACAAAGGTCCATCAAATCAAACATTCACACATATTGAGTTTTCCATAGTCTCTTCACCAGTATAGTTATATTTAAAAGATGGTGGAAACAAAGGTGTTACAATCCCCTCCCCCTTAAAGGACCATCATCCTCGATGTTATATCTCTCAATGTGCTCTGTATACACAGAAGTAAAAAAAATGGATATGCATGTCTCATGGAATCCTCCATTTCCCACGTAGCCTCATATGGGCCAAAGTGTTTCAACTGCACCTTGACCTATGTAATGTATCGGTTCCTGAGTGAGGTTTCCTTCCTATCTAGTATTAATTGAGGTTCTATCAGGAATTCTCCCTCTGGATCCACCTGAATCATAGACCAGTCAACTATATGATTAGAATCATGTACATATTTCTTCAATAATGAAACATGGAAAACATTATCTGCCTTCACTGTGGGAAGGATTGTTAAACTATAGGCTACAAGTCCCACTCTATCTAATATTTCAAAGGGTCCACAATATTTTGATACCATTTTGGCATAAGAGCCCATTCTCAAGGAACTCTTCTAGGGCCTAACTCTGAGATATACATGGTCTCCTGTGTTGAACACTCTGGGAGTTCTCTTTCTGTCGGTGTAACTCTTTTGTCTATCCTGAGAAGTCTTCACATTTTTCTTTATCTAAGTCACTTGTTGTTCCATTTATTTTAGCATGTCGGGTCTAATTGTAATTCTATCCACTAGATTACTCCAGTTGATTGGAATCTTTCACTGCCTACCATAGAGGGCTTCAAAAGGACTCATCTTCAATGACTCTTGATAACCGTTGTTGTAGGAAAATTATACCAATGGAAGGTAGTCTGCCCACTTCTTAGGCTGATGCATTACATGCATCCTTAACATGTCTTCTAATATTTGGTTTACTCTTTCTGTTTGTCCATCAGTTTGAGGGTGATAGGCTGTGCTAAACAACAATTTAGTCTCAAAACCAGCCATCAAATATTTCCAAAATATTGAAGTGAATTTTGTGTCTCTGTCAGATACAATCTCCTTAGGAATGCCATGCAGTATGAATATCTCATTCATGAAGATGTTGGCAATATCTATTTCCTTGCAAGTTGACTTGATAGGAATGAAGTGAGAAGGCTTGCTTAATTTTTCCACCACTACCATGATGGCATCATTCTTCTTGGCCAATTTTGGTAATCCAGTGATGAAATCCATGGAAATGGTTTCCCATTTCCATTTTGGAATTGGTAGAGGTTGTAACAACCCTGTTGGGTGTCAGTGTTCTGCCTTAACTTGTTGGAATTATAGATGCTTATATATATAGTCACCTATATCCTTTTTCACACAGGCCAATAGAAATGTTTCCTAGTGGTCGTGATCATTTTCTAATAAATTGGATGACTAGTATATGGTCTCTTGTGTAGTTCATCCATTATGAACCTCTTCAAGTCATCACAAACTAGAATATACAATTTCTTTCTCTAAGTCAGGAGGCCTTCATCCAACATTTGATATCCTTCATACTTTATCCCTGTGGGATCTTTCTTTAGGTATGACGTCATGGTCTTAAAAAATGCATATGTTTCTTGTGCATTCTTGTCTTTCTCCCTCACATTCATTTCACATGTTCTTACCAGTACCAGGGGAATCATTTTTACACTTCGGTTAAGGGCTTTGACCACCCTATTTTCTTTTCCTTTGATGTGTTTTATTTCGAAATAAAACTCACTAAGGAGATCCATCTACCTAGCTTGTATAACATTGAGATTTGGTTGATCGAACAAGTGTCTCAACCCACATTGGTATGTCATAAGTAAAAATATCCTACCCAGGAGGAAATGCCTCCACATTTTTAAAGCGTGCACTATGGAAGCCAAATCTAGATCATGGGTCACATAATTGATTTCATTCTCATTCAATTTTCTGGATTCGGAGAAAATTACACACCCTTCTTTCATAAGGACTCCTCCGAGTCCTTCCTTACAGGTGTCTATACACACGAGGAAGTCAATATTAGGGTCTGTAATCTTCAACATGGGTGCATGGGTTAGAAGGTATTTAAGTTTCTAAAATATTTCTTCATATTCGGATGTCAAAGTGAATTTAACCCCCTTTTGTTTAAGGCCAATGATTGGACAACCAATCTTGGAAAATCCTTTTATGAACCTTATATAGTATCATGCTAAGCCCATAAAGGATTTGATATCAGATACATCCTTTGGGGTATGCCATTCCATGATAGATTTGATCTTGTCAAGATTTACTGCCACTCCTTCTTCATAAATGACATGGCCTAAATAATGGACTTGTTGCTGGAAAGAGTCACACTTGCTAATCTTACCGTAGAGTTGATTCTCTCTTAGTACTTGAAGCACTATTCTAAGATGTTATTCATGCTCCTCTTTGTTCTTGGAGTATATTAGGATATCATGATTCAATGAAAACCAATAAAAATCTATCTAGGAATTTTTTGAGTAAATTATTCATCAAGAACATAAAAGTTGTGGGGGCATTGGTTAATCCAAAGGGTACCACCACAAATTCATAGTGACCATATCTTGTCCTGAAGGGGGTTTTGTGGATGTCTTCATCCTTAATTCATACTTGATGGTATCCAAACCTCAAGTTGATCTTTGAGAAAATGGAAGCACCCCTTAATTGGTCGAACAAGTCATTGATTCTTGGTAAGGGATACTTGTTCTTTATGGTTGTCTTATTGAGTTGTCTATAGTCTATGCATAGTCGGAGTGTGCCATATTTACTTTTCACAAACAGGGCTAGTGCTCCACACGGAGACACGCTGGGGTGAATGTAGCCTTTGTTCATCATCTCCTATAGCTTTACCTTGAGCTCAAATATCTCTTGTGTACTCATCCTATAGGGTTTCCTAGACACTAACACTTCTCCTGGTGTAAGTTATATCGAGAATTCAATGTCTCTTCTCGGAGGTAGACCCGGTACCTCTTCTAGGAATATGTATTTATACTATCTTAATATGGGGTGGTCCTTTAGGTTTGGTTTTTCATCCTCAATAGATTCCAACACTTGTATTGCATATAGAGGACATCCCTTCCTGCAATAATTTTTCATTTGAAGGGATGATATTCATCTCACTGAGATAGGCTTATGAATCCCTTGGAGGGTTATTTTTCTCCCTTCTTCATTTACAAATTATAAAGTTTTATGGTAACAGTCCAACTTAGTTTGATAAGTAGCTAACCATTCCATACCAATCAACAGGTCATAAGATCCTAGGGGAAGTATTTTAAGGGTTGATTGGGTGGGAAACCCATCCATAATGAATTGACAAGCTAGTAAGACCTCTCCTACTTTTCTTTTGGTTGTAGTGGCTAGTTGTACTAGCCATGGATTAACATTTCTAACTAGTTGTAGTTTACACTTATCAATAGTTTGAGGGGCCACATAATTCAAATTAGAACCAAGGTCAATTAGAATAGAAATTAAATGGTTGGAAATCATACCTTCCATCTCCACCATTGAAGCTTGGTGGTCGTCTTGTTTATTATCCAAGGTTGCATAAATTGTGGCATGCTCCTAGCTACATCATTGACTGTTGTAGCATATTGGATGTTGTAGACTCACCTACTGCTATGTTTTCTGTGAGGAAAATCCCTCAACATATGTTCTTCTCCATAACCCCGACATTTCAAGGGTTCTTTCTTTGGGTTATCAGTCTTTCCTCAGGTTGCTCCAAAAGGTTTATTTCCAATTTTGGAGGGGAAATTCTACTGATATACACTTTTAGTAGGAAGGTTGTTGGGTTATGAAAAAGGTACAAATATTACCCTCATTCCCACAATTTATGATATAATATTGATTGAATTTTATGTTACTTAGGAATAAAATAGGATAGAAAATGATTGAAATATCTTCTAGAAATATTATTGAGTTGTATTTTATAAATTCTAAAATATGGTTGGAATTGTTTGATTTTGTTACAGGAATGGGTAAATATTGCTAAACCCATGATAACTAAAGAGATTTTGGAGATACATAAGCTATTGGAGGTTAAAGATATTAGGCACAAAGCAGTTTCAAGAGAGATTATTTCTCTATTTTGTAAACTTCATAAATAGTAATAGCGATCCTGAGGATCTCTCGATCCCCAAGATAGCTTAATTTACCCATATTTTGTAATATATAAAGGGTAGTGGATCCTAGAAAGGATTATCCAAGAATTTTATCCAAGCATTCTGAACTCATAATTGCTCTGCGCAAACAATTTTTGTAAATGTTTTATCGGTTATGGAATTAATAAAGGCTTTGAACGTTTTTAGCATTTTCGCATACTAATTTTCTAGCAGCAGTGCTTCTGAGGACCGAAGGATGAGTCTGAAGGAGTTACTATCTCAATCTGTAATTGTAACGGTTTGATTTTTGTTTTATGATTTAAATATCCTTTACAGTTATTAGGATGAATGCATAAGTGTGTTAATACTTTCATGTTGTTTGCTTGCAAAAGATAGATGCTTCATTTTGAATGTTATCGATTGTTGTTCCAGATTCCATCTGTTGTAGTCTAATTCTTGAAAGTTCCTCTCAATTTCACACGTGTTGTTCCTTTCACTTAGTTTAGTATTTGTTGTTCCTTTCCGCTCAATTAGTATTTGTTGTTCCTTTCATTTAGTTTAGTATTTTTTGTTCCTTTCCACTGAATTAGCATTTGTTGTTCCTTTCATTTACTGTTCTTTTCTTAATTTACAATACTCAATTATTTATTTTCAATAGATTAGATAGTCATCAGTAGATCAATTTATTAATCTTTCCCATAGATTCAATTCTTGTTTCTTAATTTGATCAATTCAACAATTCAATTCATGCTTTTAATTCATAGCACATTATAGATCAGGTTTCAATCATGTTCAGTAAGATCTTAGTTTCAGAATTTTAATGAATGTGTGAGGAACTTGATTGTTGATAAACTCAGATTTTCTTTAACTACGTTATTTTAACCTCTATGAGCTGTCTGCATAGACTTTGCTGATATTATTGAAATAAAAAGATGAATCCTCGGGTTGATGAATTAATGTTAAACTAAGGTTGTTTTTAGGACATCTTTGGAGCCCAACATTTTGGCACCGTTGTCGGGGAGAGTGTCAAAGGTAGCATAATTTGTATCTCTAGAGGATGAGGTATTTAAGATGGAAGGTAAAAACCTATGCAGGCAATAAGTAAATGCATATGCCAACGCCTACCTCCAGCTGATATATTAAGGTTATATAGGTGTTTAGAATTTTGTGTGAAGTGTGTATGACTAAAAATAAAGAACTTGAAAAACCAAAAACCCCACCAAAAACTACCAAAGCCCAGGGCTCGGTGCTCCCTGGGAGAAACACTTTCATAGACGATGTTGGCACAGGGGCAGACCCAGGTTTCAGCTCCAAAGAGCACACCAACAAGCCCTAGCTACTGGCCCTTTCCACAGTACCTGCGAAGAAGATGCAGTCTCACCTGAAGCAGCTATGAGGGGGTTGCATGATAGAGATGTCTACAACCAGGGGAATATCAAGTGGTTCTTATTACAACAACAACACAACATGCATCTATCATTCAACTAGCTAGATCTATCCTTCACAACTATAGATTTGATCTAATACAATAATGCAGATAACAATATAACAATGACAAAGCTCAAAGAATTAATCACACACACAAAAACAAATGTACGTGGTTCACCCTCTCTCTAGGGCTACGTCCACAAAACTATGGTTGTGATATATTAAGATAAAGATTACAGTTCTAATCTGCACTCTTGGCCTGCAGATCCTCTCTCTCCTTCTCTCTTTATCTCTTCCTCTCCCCCTTCCTGCACACCCAGTTGAAGACCTTACAATACTAGAAGGCTCTCTCCCTCAGTACTTCTCTCACCCTGAATACCATATTCTCCTAATGAACAGTAATCAGTAACAAGGCTCAACTACAATACCAACCCGACCTAGGTCCTTTCGACCTCTATTTATACATTATAGTCCCTTTTCGATAGCCTTAGGATGAAACCTAGGTGTCAAAACCTTAATTACCAAAACCCTAGGTATCTAAAACCCTAGGTCAACTTGGCTCTCTTTTTCCAGGCTTTGCCAGCCTGTCTTTCCTTCTTCCTCTCACGGTGCTCCAAAGAATCCAATGTTGGATTTTTTCACTTCCCGAGTCATCCTCATTCCATATTCCTTGTTGATATGTCATCCTCTATATCCTCATCCAACGACTTGCTTTTCCGCACTTCGCTCCATCTTTTCTGTTTTTTTTCTCACTTCGACCAAGTGACAGTCACTGTGTCTCCCGTGAAGCTCGCTTTTTACCTTTTCTTCCTTGTTCTTTGCTTCCTTGCATAACCAAGGGACAATAGGCCCCCAACACTCACCTATGACTCGTCCCAAGGCACTTGAGCTCTGATCCTCTTGTTTTACTTCAACTTTCGACTACGTAGTGTAGCCCTTTCTTTCTGCTTTATGCCTCCTTTCCATCCTTGTGCAGACTGTCTTTTCTGTGTCTAGTACCCAATTTCAACTGCACATGGTACCTATACATTTTTCTTCTTGATTCTATTGAGATTTGTGAGGCAGCTAGTTGTCATAGTACAACTTCAACCGACTCCCATTCACCAAGCCTTCCTTCCAGTCTCCTTTCAATGTCTTCAACTACACAACTCCTCCTTCTGTAACATAGGCAATATCATATGGTCCAAGTCAATGTTTTTTGAACTTCTCAGGGTGTTTGATAAACTTACTGTCATATACCAGTACTAAATCACCTTTCTTGAATATCTTCTTATTGATGTGTCTGTCATGGTAGGCCTTTTCTCGTTCCTTCTGAATTTGTTGATGGAAGCCTAAAATGAATCTATCTTCTTCTAGTTCAACCAACTATGCTAGCCTCTCATGAACAGTGCCAGTATCATCCATGTCTATAAATGAAACAATCATTAATATTGGTACCAAGTACTCCATTGGGACAACAACTTCAAGACCATAAACCAACTTGAAAGGGGTCTGCATTGTTAATTTCTTGTAAGTGGTTATATATGCCCAGAGTACTACTGGTACTCTTAAATCCTAATCATCCATGTTCACATTGAAAATATTTGTCAATGTTGTCTCCAAGGTCTTGTTGAATGCTTCAACCGTTCCATTTTCTTGTGGATGGTAAGGTTTACTCTTCTGATGGTGGACTGCAAACTCTTCAGTCAGGTATTCAACTGTCCTATTGATGAAATGTGTACCTTGATCACTCATAAGGACCTTAGGGCATCCAAACCTAGTTATTATGTCATCAAATATAAAATGCACAGTTGTAGCTACACTAGAGTCCTTGACTTCTCTTGCTTCGGCCCATCTAGTCAGGTATTCTGTCGCAATGATAATATACCTTGCTCTTGTGCGCTTTCCTGGTGGGTTTATAGGTCCCATGAAGTCAATGGCCCATTTTTCAAATGCTTGTAGGGTCATCTATGGTTCTAATGGCATATCATCTCTTTGGGATGGTTTTCCAACTCGCTGGCATACATCGCATGCTCTGGTATATTCTTTATCATCTCTGTGTAACATAGGCCACCAAAGGCCAGCTCGCAAAACCTTCTACACAATTGCTTTTCCTACGTAATGTCCTCCTACAATTCCTTCATGAGCTTCTTTGAGGACCATAGGGTGCTCTGCCTCTATCACACATCTTCTTAGTATCTCGTCAGGTCCCATTTTATATAGCTGACCAGCTATCAGTGAGAAATCTACAACGCACACCACTAGTTGTTTCTTCTAAGGAATCGTGTACTCACCTAGATCCATTCATGTTGACAAGAACTGGACTATGTCTGGGAAGTGGTCATCAATATTTATAATGGTGAGAAGTTGTGCATATGATAGTGTATCCTCTATACTGATAGGTTCTTCACCATGTTCCAACCTCGACAGGTGGTCTGGTCATTTGTTCATTTTTCCTAGCTTAACTATGATCTCAAAATCATACTCCTAAAATAATAGAATCCATCTACAGATTCTCCCCCCAACACTATCTTGTTGACTAGGTACTTCAGCACAGAGTGATCAGTAAACATTTTAAAGTGTCCTCCCAACAAGTAGTGGTGAAATTTCTGCAATGCATACACCATGGCTAGTCCCTCTCTTTCTGTAGTGGTGTAATTAACTTCGGTTGTGGATAGCTTCCTGCTGGAAAATGCTAATGGCTGATAAATGTCCCCTTCTCTCATTTGTGCCAGTACTACTCCTAATGCAATGGAGGATGCATCAAAATGCACATGAAAATATTTTCTCCAGTCCAGAAAGACTAGAATAGGCACAATTACCATCTTTTGTTTCAGTGTGTCGAAGCTCTACTAGCATTCTTCTGTCCAACCAAAATGACCGTCTTTCTTTAATAACTTCTCCATTGGCGCAGTAATATAAGCATATCCTTTGATAAATTTTATGAAATAGCCAGTATGTCCTAGCGCAGTGCACAGTTGTTTGATTGAAGTAGGTGGTGGCAAATCAACTATAATTGCAATCTTGGATGGATCCACCAACAATCCTTGCTTGCATACAATATGTCCTAATAATACTCCAAATGGTGAGAAGAAGATGCACTTCTTCAAATTTAAATCAATTTGACACTGCCTACATTTATCCATCATTAGTCTTAGACATTCAATATGATTTTTCAACAAACTAAAAACATTCCAATCATCAAAGTATGCTTCTAAAAACTTGTGCACAAATTCTTTGAACACTTCAACCACCACCCTGGAAAAGATGGCTAGGGCATTCTTCAATCCAAATGGAAATGTTGTATATTGGTAGGATCCCCACTCTATGGAAAATGTAGTCTTATGAATATCCTCCTTGGCGATGTGGATCTGATGGTATCTTGAAAACCCATCTGTAAAAGAATATACTTCTTGTCCTCCCACATTATCCAGTACTTCGTTTGTGAATGGTGTAGGGAAAGGATCATGTAGACAAGCATCATTCAGCTTCCTAATATCTACGCAAATCCTAATCTCACCTGTCTTTTTATCTTGTACTACCATGGGGCTAATCCACTCCGACTCTTCGACAGGTTCAATAATCCCTGCTTCTAGCATTCTGGCGAGCTCAATCTTCACTTTTTCCTTATATTTCGCTTTCAATCTATAGGGTCTTTTCTTGACTAGCTTCACATCTAGTTTCAAAGGTATTCTCATATCTCCCATAGGTCCTTTGATTCCCTTCATATCAGTGAACTTGGCCGGGAACAAGTCCTGATACTCATGCAATAATTATGTGATTTTTTCAGTGGTAGCATCGTCCTAGTAATCTCCGATATTGGCAAGATTTGGTGTCTCCTCTATCCTGATATTGACTTTCTTTATCTTTATCGATTTTCCAATGAATGGAAGTTCAACTCCTGTCCCTTCCACATCTCTCTCACCTTTTGTTTCTGTGATATTCACCTTCATTAGATCATCGTCTTCATCGGCATTAATGTTGTATCATATCTTTAGTTTTTGGAGGGGTGCAATCCATTCATCCTGTTCTTTCTCCAAAGGGAGGCCAGATGCCTCCTTAAATAATTTCTGTCTCACCATCTGTAGTGCTTGATCTACTTAAGGAAATTCACTTTCAAACAAAAGGGTGGTTATAAAATTTTGGATCATACCTTCCCATTATGAAGTGACAAGGCACAACTCTACTTGAAGGTACCAGTTAATCGGGGTGGTATCTAGCGTATTGACAAATCTGTGTACCTATTGTTCTCTAGAAATGTTACTCCAGGCCTCTTCGTAGCTTCGTACATGGTCCTTTGAGCTATATTCTCCCATCCGTGTTGATTCAAGCTTCATGGCGATATCCAAATCTTCTGCCTGAGATGCAATCTTCTGCTACATTAGAGGAACTCTTATGTGTGGTAACAGTGCAACGATGAACCATTCTTTGTTCTATTCATCGGGGATTTGAAAAGTTAATTGTCCTATCAGGGTCTTGAATCTTTGGTCGAACTCCCAAGCAGGTTCTACTACCTTTTTTTTAATCTCTTTTATTTTTGTAATACATTGTGACTCCGACTTAGGTTTCTTAAACTCTACAATCAACACATTCTTGATCTCATTTAGGGGCTTAGGTTGTGCCAGTCCTTGGACAAGTTTCATGTACTAGCTCAGTGCGCGGTCCCTTAGCGTAGTGTTGAACTAGGTTCTCTTGATGTATTCATCGGTGATACTTTTAATATTCCATATGGCTTCACACAGAAACCAGTGTGATCTGGATCTTCAGATCCATCTCCTCTAAATATAGGGAGTCTCATTTCATTTACCATAGAGATAACTAGGGTTCTTGTCTGAGTATATGTTGAGCTACTAGTAACAGTACTCTAAAGACTTTGGTGGTTCTGGCTATTCGGACTACTAAGTATTGTTGGGACAACAAGAGGATTAATGTTACTTGCTTCAGTAGTCCACGCAGTTCCTGAGGTTTCTAGATCGCTTTGGCACAGTTCTTCAACTTCCCCTTCTTCTGTTCTGGTGGGCTTTGGATGCTCTTTGTTGGTTAGATCTACCTCTTCTCCACTATAGAAACTCTCTTCTCCATAGTTTTTCTTAAACAATTTCTCAAGGTGAACTCCTCAAAATACTTTCCCACTGAGCGTATGTCCTACTTCTGTGTCATTGTCACTGTCTGAGATCTTGAACATTAGCCTTTCCAGGTCTGACCAGTCTACTATATCTTCGAGATGTGGTTTTCATGCAAGAGCATCTTGATTCTTAGCTTCAAGAAGTGCAAAAATTTTCCTCTGGGTCCTTTGAAAAAGTATCTCTTGGATTGGCTATACGATTATGTTCTGTCAACAAAAAACTTGGTGATATACTCTCCAATGGTACTATCAAACCAGTGATCTATTACCCTGGGTACAACATTGTCAACTCTCTTGACCTTATGTATCAATGCTAGTGTTCAAACCATAGGAGGTCTAGATCTAATTTCAAACAGTGTGTCAGCTAACCTAGCTAACCACTCATGTAGCTCCTGATGGATTCCTCTAAAGAAGATCTCATGAATGTTGGTGAAGATGTATCTTTGTAGCCAATCTTCAGTAGTCATTTTAGGGTTCTTGTTATGGGCTTTAGCAAAGTCCTTCTCTTGATCCTCTATCCACTTCTGGATCTCTTTCTTCGATGGGAACCACCTTGACATTCCCTTAAAAATATTTTGGTCCCAGCAATAGAACCATTTGTTGGCACAGGGGAAAACCCAGGGTTCAGCTCCAAGAGCACACCAACAAGCCCTAGATACTAGCCCTTTCAGCAGCACCTGTGAAGTAGATGCAGTCTCACCCGAAGCAACTATGAGGGGGTTGTAGGACAGATATGTCTACAACCAGGGGAATATAAAGTGGTTCTTATTACAACAACAACACAACATGCATCTATCATTCAACTAGCTAGATCTATCCTTCACCTCTATAGATATGATCTAAAACAATAATGCAGATAACAATATAAAAATGATAGATCTCAAAGCATTAATCACACACACAACAACATATGTACGTGGTTCACCCTCTCTCTAGGGCTACGTCCACAGAACTGTGCTTATGATATATTAATATAAATCTTACAGTTCTGATATGCACTCTTGGCCCGCAAATCCTCTCTCTCCTTCTCTCTTTCTCTCTTCCTCTCCCCTTTCCTTTGCACCCAGCTACAGGACTTGATCTTCACACCCAGCTGAATACCTTACAATACCAGAAGGCTCTCTCCCTCAGCACTTCTCTCACCCTGAATAAAATATTCTCCTAATGAACAATAGTTAGTAACAAGGCTCAAGTACAGTACTGACCCGACCTAGGTCCTTTCGACCTCTATTTATACATTATAGTCCCTTTTTGGTAGCCTTAGGCTGAAAACTAGGTGTCAAAACCCTAATTACCAAAACCCTAGGTGTCTAAAATGCTAGGTCAACTTGACCCACTTTTTCTGGGCTTTGCCAGCCTGTCTTTCCTTCTTCCTCTCGCGGTGCTCCAAAGCATCCAATGCTAGATTTTTTCACTTCCCGAGTCATCCTCGGTCCATCTTCCTTGTTGATCTTTCATCCTCAATATCCTCATCCAACAACTTTCTTTTCCACACTTCGCTCCATCTTATCTGTTCTTTTTCTCACTTCGACCCAGTGACAGTCACTGTGTCTCCCGCGAAGCTCACTTTTTACCTTTTCTTCCTCATTCTTCGGTTCGTTCCATAACCAAGGGCCAACAAATGACATCATCTGAAAATATGAATCTCAAGATTCAGTTGGACCCAGGAGAGAATCCACCTAAATCCCTCAGGAAACAGTTTCACCAAGTACATCCCATGCTGAGATTCACAAAAAAACTAGAGGGACTGAGAAAATTTTTCAAAATATAGATCTTTTGCCTCTCATCCCTTTATAATATGGAAATTCTTGTAATCTGGAGGAAGGAGAATGGGAAACTAGCGGGGTTTCTAAGGAAAACCCATCACTACCACCTGATCTTGAATATCCTGTGAAAGGAGAAGGCATACCTAAAAACCCAGATAGAGGTACTGCAATCAAATCCCCTAGGGGATCAAGTAATCAATCAAAAGAACACCCAGACCAAGAAATTCCTGAAGATTATTGGCATATCTTTGACCAAATGGTGCAACCAAATCAACAATGACCCCAAACTTCGACTTTGGAATATATGATAGTTAATCCAGTCGCCAATGCCCCCATGAAAACAATTCCCTTGCAGAATCTCTCGACCATTCATGGATTAATTTCAGAAGACCTGGATGCATTACTATTTGAATTTTATGTCCTATGTAGGGGTTATGATTATGCCTCTAAATCCCAAAAACTAAAGTTGTTCCCTTCAACTTTTAAAGGGGCATCTTTGCATTGGTTTATGGGATTAGGAGGTGGAACTATAAACTCATGGGATGGGATGAAACTGGCCTTCTTGACAAAATGTCAGGATTATTGTAGAATCAGAAATCTAAAAGATGAAATATTTCAAATGACTGCAAAGGAAAATGATACATTAGAGGAATATGTTGAAAGGTTCCAATATAATTTGCAAATATCTCCTTATGGTACATTACCAGGTGAGGTACTCAAAGCCACTTTGATAAAAGGAATGAAATATGAATGGGTAGAAATATTGAATTTAATGGGGAAGGGTGATATTTATCAAGAAACTTATGATAACATCATTCAATTGTGCATCAGGTGCTCACATGGAAGTACACAAACCAGATCAGGGATGAGGACTCTCCTCACCAGAAACAACAATGTTACCAGTGGAGGAGTTACTCGAGAAGAAGTCAGTAATCTCTTAGAAAATTTCAAAACTGACATTTTGAGCACTCTGACTACACAACTGGATGTGTTATAGGCCAAGCAGAAGCAGAACAAACTTTGGCCATATTTTTCCATAGATGGAAAAATAAACATGGTCCAAGGGAATGTCCTTTGGATTTGGTTCAGGTTTGCGCTATTTGTGCCAAAGATCATGCAAGGGAGCAGTGCCCATCGCTCCCAGGACTAAAAGTTGTCTTTAGAGAAGTGGAAGAGGAAACATAACCATTATATCTGATGTCTCAATGTCTCCAATGGCAGACCCGACCTCCAGGTACACTACATGGCCCCTCCTCTTTCTTTTCTGGGCAGTATAATTAGCAACAAAATTATGGAAACACATGGTAGGGTCAACCATTTGTTAACCCCACCTGGCAGTCCCAGCAATATCCAGTTGCAAATCCCACTTGGCCAAACCAACCAACTACAAATCCCATCTAGTAAAATCAACCAGCTGCAAATTCCACCTGGCCTAACTCACAATACCCTACCTCATCCTAGAAAAATTCAAATAACAACCCCTATTCTTTAGAGTGGTCCAACACAGCTACCCAAAACCCAAATTGGAACCAGAATTGGTAGTGCCCCATGGGAATGTCCAATAAACCCATGGGGATGTCCCCTCAAACCCAAACCACTTTGCAATATCCACACCAACTACCCTAGAATGATCAATCGCAATTGCACCCTCAATTACCATCCCAACCCCACCCAAATCCCAATAATAGACTAGCCCAAATCGTCCAAATTATGGAGAATGTGGAAGGGGAAATAAACTTGGTAGGGTGCAATGAAGTTCAGTTGAGGTTGGGATGCATAATCTCTCCTGAAGAAAGCAATGTTTCCCAAGAGTAGGAGAATGAAAATAACATACAACCAACAATAACACCCTTGACTGTAGTCATAACGAAAGAAACAGAGAAGGAAGGAAACACAGTCAAACCACAAGATCCTGATAAGGATGTAACTCCTCCTCCCCCTTTCCCCGAAAGGTTGATGATAGAAAAACCTATTGTGTATCCTAACTTCGACATTGTAGGGGAACTCAAGAATTTATATCTTAAAATCCCACTCCTGCAGGCTTTGCAAGACATCCCAATTTATGCAAAGACAATCAAGGAATTGTGTGGGAGGAATCCTATTAGGAAAGTTAAAAAATCATCATCAACTGTTCACGTGGCAAGAGCCTTGTCTGATATCATTTTAGGGATACAAGAACCAGTCAAATATGTAGACCCAGGGAACCCCATAGTAACATTTCAGATCCAGGGTTTTTCTTTTCCAAATACACTAGTAGATTTGGGGGCAACCATCAACATCCTAACCATGGAAACCTGCAACACCCTGGGTTTTGACTCCTTTGAACCTACCCCAATTATGTTACAATTGGATGATCGATCAATGGTTAAACTGGTCAACACATTACATGATATAGCAATTCCAATTGACTCTTGGGAATATCAAGTGGATTTCCTCATCATCAACCCAAGAAGTGGACTCGAAGGGCATCCATTAATACTGGGAACACCATGGCTCACAACAGTAGATGCGTACATAGGATTTCGTATGAGTAATATAACAATTGCTAGAGAAGGTGTTACAAAGAACCTCATCCTATATCCTCAAGCCAAGTCAAGCCCGACTATTATACATTCGTAGCTGCCACCACCAAGATATCCAGAAAAGGATCTATGATTCCCTCTCATGATGGAAGATATCAGACTCAAGAACCAATTAGAGGATGATGTGATCAATGGTTTCATTAATAGCCCAGCCATTGTAAGTAACCCAATGTGCCAAATGCTCAAAGTTGTTCTAGATTGTGAAGTGCAGGGAGACTCGCTGGAAGATTTGATGGAACAAAAAATCTAGACTATCATTGTTCATAATAATAAATCATTTGAGATTGCACCAGAGAGGTATCTGAATATTAATGCCAATTTAGATGAGCAACAAAAACAAAAACTGATTCAAATCCTTTCTAAATATCAACAAGCTTTTTCCTTAGAGTATTCTGACATGAAAGCTATTGATCTGCAACTCCGCACACACCATATTTATATTGAGAAATATGCCCGACATATCTGACAACCCCAAAGAATATTGAATCCCCACCTCAGGGACATTTTTAAAGAAGAATTACAAAATTTGTTGGATGTAGGTTTTATATATCCTATCTTGGATAGTCGGTGGGTTTCCCCATTAGTGATCGTTCCCAAGAAGAATGGGAAATGGTGAATCTTTGTAGACTATAGGTAAATCAAAAAAATCCACCTATAAGGACCACTTCCCCCTACCTTTCATCAATCAGGTCTTGGATACTTTAGCAGGGAAGAAATTCTTCTCTTTCCTAGATGGTTTTAGTGGCTATAATCATATCCAAATTGCCCCGAAAAATCAAGATAAAACTACATTTACATGTCCCTAGAGTACCTTTGCATACAAAGTATTTCCCTTTGGATTATGTAATGCTCCAGCCACATTTAAGAGGTCCATTCTAATCATATTTTCTGATTTGATTAGTGAAGGGATTGAAGTTTACATGGATGATTTCACTCCTTATGGCAATGACTTTTATCAGGCTCTAAACTATCTGGAGAAGGTACTGGAATGGTGCATTTCTACCAGGTTATGTTTAAGTCATGAAAAATGTCATATGATTATGACTAAAGGTGTGGTAATAGGGAATTATATTTCTGCAAATGGATTCAGGGTAGACCCAACAAAAATAGAGGTAATCCTTAATCTACCTACACCATGTACACAAACTGAGGTACGTAGTTTCCTTGGCGCTTCAGGATAATATCGCAGATTTATGGAAAATTTTGCAAGAACTGCTACACCTTTACATGATTTGACTGGTAATGTTGAATTTCAGTGGACTGATAAGTGTGATGTGGCATTCACGGGACTCAAAAGGCTAATTTCGACAACACCGATGTTGAGAGGACCAAACTGGAAAATACCATTTCACATATCCACAAATGCATCGGATATCACTATAGGTGTTGTCCTTGGACATGAAGAAGACAAGAAACCCTATGTTATTTATTTTATCAGCAAGAATCTCACTCCCGCTGAATCTAATTATACAGTAACAAAAAAATAATTTGTAGTTGTTATACATGCCATCAATAAATTTCGTCATTATATAACAGGCTATCCAGTTATTTTGTATACTGATCATTCTTCCATTAAATATTTATCTAATAATCCTATTACTAACGGATGGGTTACTCGGTGGTTATTACTATTGCAGGAATTTGAAAGCACCATCACAGATTGACCCGAAAGAGAGAATCTTGTTGCAGACTTCCTGTCTCGCATACCCAAAATAGATGATTCCTTGATGGTTGAAGACCAATTTGCGGATGAACATTTGTTCTCTGTCACTACTAAGCCACCTTGGTACACTGATGTGGCAAATTATCTAGTAGCCTGGAAACTACCAGCACATCTATCATCAAGAGAAAGAAAATTGATTGTCCAGCATAGCACACGATTCACCTAGATTGGTGGATATCTTTTCCATGTAGGGGTTGATCTTTAGGTCAGCATATGTGTCTGAGATGATGAAATAATGAAGGCAGGACATGATGAGACCTGTGGTGGGAATTTTGAAGACCGCAAGGATGGACATAAGATTTTACAGAAGGGATATTATTGGACCTCAATATTCAAAGATGCGAATAAATATGTCCAAACCTACGATCATTGTCAATGGATGGGTCAACCAAGTCAGGATGATGAAATGCCCCTGAAGGCACAAGTAGTCACAGAACCATTTGAGAGATGGTCACTAGACTTCATTTGACCCTTCGGCCTAAAGTCAAATCAGAAGGCCTATATTCTAGTCGCAGCAGACTAGATGACCAAATGGTTAGAGGCAAAATCCTTACCAAACGCAACAGAGGAAGTAGTCATTAAATTTCTTTTCAAATTATTTGTATGCTATGGACTACCCAGGGAACTAATCACTGACAGGGGGTCACAATTTATAGCTCATAGAATCACAACCACCATGAACAATTATCATATTAATCACATAGTTACTTCTCCATACCACCCATAGACAAATAGACAAGTATAAAGCACCAATAAATTCTTGGAGGAAATTTTGATGAAGATTGTCTCAACAAACCAACAAAATTGGGAAACTGAGCTTCCAAATGCCTTATGGGCTTATCGTACAACATGGCGTAACACCATAGGATACTCTCCTTATCATTAAGTCTATGGTAAAGAACCTATATTTCCAATCAAGTTTGAGATCAAGACTCTAAGGATGGCCCATGAGATTGGACTGGATCTTACAGAGGCACATAAACAACGCCTACAACAACTCAATGAATTTGATGAAGCACGCATGTCCACCTTGGAGCACACAAATGTTACTCAGCAAAAGAAAGAGAACTTGAATGATAAACATATCAAGAAGAAATCCTTCCAGAAAGGTGATTGTGAACTTCTCTATGATTCCAGATTTCAGAATTTTCCTAGAAAATTACAAACAAGGTGGATGGGACCATATGAAATTAATGAAGTTCATGATAATGGCACTATCACTTTAATTACCATCGACAGGTCTAGGTCTCCCTTTCTGGTAAATGGACACCGGATATGAATCTACCATCATCTATCATCAACAGAATCCTTCTACCAAGAAGTAAGTAAGGACCCCACTGTTCAGATTTTGGCTGGCTGGGAAGGTAACCCAACCACCTCAACTCCATAAATGATGAATTTTTTAACACTGTAAATATTTTATATATCTTTCTTTATAGATCTGATTGAGTTTTTAGTTTTTTTACTTTTTATAAAAGTCACTTGAGAGAATATGAACTAGAAAAGATGATTGTAATGAATATTCTTCTCTATTCCTTTCTACTATCTCACTTTGCAAAAAACCAGTAAATATAAACCCTGTTTTTACAAGAAAATGAAAATGCTTATAGACCATCCAATACTTCGATTATTGCAATTGAATGAATTTAGTTGATGACTAATCAAATATAGATTCACTAAGACAAAAATATCTGTGGGAGTTTTTTTTAATCGCTTAATTAGATGGGTAAAAAATTGAACATCATCACTATTGTTCATTTAAAACAAAACGATTGTCGTTCCTTTGAAAGAAATGATTGTTGTTACCTTCTCATGATCATTGATTCCTTTGCAAATGATTGACACTCCTTTGAAAAGAACGACTGTTGTTCCCTTATTAAGTAATATAGTCCATCGGAAATAACAATTGTTGTTCCTTCTGTCACACTGTTGTTCCCCTTATAATACATGTTGTTCCTTTTTCAATAGTGTTGTCCATGTGAAAGGAAAAACTGTTGTTCCTTTCACGATTTTTTCTTATTGTTGTTCCTTTCTCAAAACATGTCATTGTTATGTTAGTCACTCCCTTGGGTATGACCTTCACTGATTCCTTTTCATCAGCACTAGTTCTAATTTTTCATTTGGTGTGGATCATTTAACATACCTTAGTAAACTATTTTTGGATTAATTTCTCTGAATCATCTTAAAAATTGTTCACAATTCATTACCCACCATAATTCGTTTCTTTCCCCTATATATCTACATATACTTGAATGATAATTTCTTTCATATCATAATAAGGAATATTAAATACATTCTTACTTGGCTCGCTTACACTTATTATGCCATCCCTCACTCTTAAGGAGTATATGATCCTCCCTTGATATGGCTTAAAAATAAATAAAAAAAATCAAAATCAAAATAAAGTTTTTAAAAAAGTAATAAAATTCTTCCATAAAGAATAGGGGGTCTCATCAAGAGCCAACCTACCACGATCATCAGGTAATAACATAAGTGACATTCCCACCATGGCTACCACACCAGGGAAATGGCCTTTGGCTTTTTTTCATCAAAGGACAAGAGGTCTCACCACAAGCCGACTTGTTCACTTAGGTTACAATCTAGTGAGTGGCATTATCATCATCTGGCTACCAAACTAGGATAATGGTCTTATTGGCAAAAAACAATTCAAACTATTTATTAAGGATACATTCTCATCTATGGGTTAAAAGGAAACCCTGTCGAGATTATGGATGCCTGCTGGCAGCAGTGGCTCTACCTATGGTATCTAAGTTTACCTTAATATGCCAAGTTTTAGTGTGTTATTAGATTTCCTTTTTTAAACAATGACGCTATCATTCCGGATATATCCAATAAAAATGGAAAGTAACAATGTTATGATATGTGGAAAATTTTAAACACGTGAACAAATTTAAAATCTTTTGGAATCTTTTTTCCTCAAAGGGTTTCTAACATAGGTATGACAATTTGAATTTCCCACACAAAAAAAATGATTATCATAAATACCATTAAAGTGATTTTTGAAAAGTTATTAATGATTGTATTTTCTAGCGGCGGTGATGACATAGAAATCACACCTCGAAGGAACTCCCCACCATTATTACACTCGTACATTTGACGGTCGAGGTTGACCTTTTGATTTATGGGGGGCAGATGCTCGACACATTTATCGATAGATTTCAATGAGTGCATTAAATATGAAAAATTTACATTTTTATATATACACGATGTTGTTCTATATTTGCTATTTTTGTTGTTTGAAAAACTGGTTGAGTTAAGATGTAGCAAGGAACATTAGTCATCCTCACCTCTTACATAAATATGGGTGGCCGAAGTGTGCGTCAAGAACCAACATTAATACAAGTAACTACGCAGGAAAGAGAAATACTACACCGTATGGGGTGGAAGGAGTACTTCAATCAGTTGCAAGGATATGATATAGACATCACGGTCAAATTCTTCCAGAACTTACAAGGAGAAATCTCCATGGTTCAAGATATACAAATTCCAGTCACCCAGGAAATCGTAACAGAGGTTACAGGCCTTCCTAACACAGGAATACAATGGACTGGAATATGTTAGTGCTCTGTAATTTGCCTAAGGCTACGGAGGCAATCACAGAGGTAACCTCGAACCACTTCGAGTCTTGGATCTAGCCCTCCAAGACTCAGAGAGGGATCTCTCTTTCTGAATTAACTTAGTATGGAAAAGGACAGATGTTAGGCTAGCTATAAATGTAATGAAAGTATGGGGTTGGGTTTTTTAAATGGTTGTTTTGGGACAACAAAGAGGGCCATTGGGCAAATGGGGTCTGCGCTTAAAAATGTGATTCACATCTCAGATCTGGACAAATCTTTTACACATGGTAAGGTAGCAGAAATATTGGATCGAAATAAGTCTTGATGATGTCGATTTGAGGAAGAAATAGAGGAGGAAAAAGCCAGGCAAAAGAGCATCTAAGAATTCCTAAACTAGCTTTTTAGAGGATAAACATAAAGATTATCACAACCTCAGAGGCAGAGTATCTGCTGATAAATTCTGCTTCTATTACTTTCCTTCTAATAATAAGAAATTGAAAACAAGCATAATGATCACAGGAAAAACATTAAACAGAGAAAAAACACCACCAATATCTCCACACAGGAATCCTATGAAAAACTTGTCCTTTACTGATCAGTCTTTTAATGATTACAGAAAAAAGTTTTCTGGCCAAGCACAACCATCAACTCCAGCAAAGAAAATTAAAAATTTAGGTCAAAACCTCTCACATAGGTCTAAACCCTCTCCTCTCATCCCAGTCGAACCCCTTTTCTGCATTTTACATGTGTATAAATAATAAAAAACCCTCAACCTTGCCAGGACTCGCGCTGATAACTCTATTCTCTGAAAATAGAAAACAGTTACACAGCTAGACACATGTCAATTGTCTCCTTAACCAAACAAGACAGCAAATCCTAGAAAATTCGATTTGATGATTGTTGCTTGAACATCTGGAGTTGGTTAGGATTTGCTGGTGAATCCACTCTAACAACATTAAAACGGATAGATGCAGAATCAGTTGAATGCTGGAGGTTGTTTGAGATTGGTTGCTAATTGGAGGATCGGTGCTATAACCTCCTGCCATGTGTTCCCTGTTATTGACTTCCTTGTTCTGCCAAATGGTTCAACCAACACATAAACGCTGGGATATTTTCCATTTGTCATTCATGAAATTAAATTGCCACATGCCCTTGACTACCAGTTGCATTTGAACGATGCTTCAAAACAATGATCTTTCTGCTTTCTCGGATTCTTTCAATGCTACAAAGTGTTTGTGGGATTTGATCATCTGAACAACCTGGTTGACATGCCATGAATCCTTCGACCGAAAAGAAATTTCCTTCATATAAATACTTCTTGGAAATTCTGTGGTTGGCATGTAGTTTGCATTAAAACCCGTCCATGAATCATAAGATCTCTTGCAGAAGGGATATCATCTACATTTTGTAGACAATCATCTCACTAGATGACTTAGAAGAACTATGCCTATCCCCTGAATCATTACCCCCTGTAGCCAATCTCCTTGCAGTCTCCTCATTCTTTCAACTACTTAAAGTCCTCTCGTAACATTTTTTCCTGTATGGAAGCAGAAGATAATTTTTTTCTCAGAATCTCTCTCTCCCTTTGCAAACCATGCAATTCTTCTTTCAATGTTTCCCTATCTTTAACTGTGGCTGATATTTCATCTTTGAGATCGATAATATTCTCTGTCAATGATGGCACTTGCAGATTAAGTCCATTCACTATCATTTGACCCATTGCATGTTCCTGTTTTACACTTTCTAACTCTCTTACCAATCATCATATAGTCTTCCTCAACTACTTGTAGCTTCTGCCTAATTTTTCCAAGCATATTATCCTTTTCTTTTATCAGATCATTACCAGTTTTAATTTTAACATCCATTTGTTCACACTTTTCCTGAGAAACACTTAATTCATCCTGCAATGCATCTGCATATTTTTTCTCCTCCTTGAACCTTTGTATCAACTCCTGAAATTTCAACACCTCGACCTCTAACATTTGCAAATTTCTAGCACTCATTTGGATCTCGTTTTCAAGTGCTTTCTTTTCCTCATATGAATTGCTTAATTCTTCCACCAATTGCTCTATATGCTTGTCCCTTTGAGCAATGTTGCCCTGTAGTATAGTCGCAAGACTAATTTGTGTTAATTCCTCAGTCAGAAATATTTGATTTTCCTCTTCAGTAAGACACAACATGCCTTGTAACTCGTCATTTTGCATTTTGACAGAACTATAATCCTGTAAAATTCTCTTATTCTCATCTTGCAATATCATCTGTGCATCTTGAGAACTTACTAAATAATGTTTAAGATTCTTCATTTCTTTTTCTAGGTTTCCTTCTCTCTCTACACTGGCTTATAATTCTATTTCCATCCCTTGAGCGACCTCCTGTAAAATGGGGATCTCCTTTTGCATATTTTCTAAGTGTCGAGATCTTATTGGAATACCAGTGGCTGGAACTGAAAGGCATGCAGAGGGGTTGGAAATTCCTGGCAGCACCGTCGCCCAGGACTCGGGTGCCCAAAACTTTCAACCTCATCATTTTCTTCTTCTGTATATGGTTGTGTCGAAACGATGAGCAGGCGGTCTGTTACATCCCTCAGACACCTTCGCAGTCACCTTGGCACACGATCTCTTACTACACATGGCATATCAGAATCTGGACTTGCACACGTTGACTGTCATCACCTAGCCAACACTTGACACATAAAAACTGGTCGACACCTGGGTGCATAGAGAAACTGTGTGTTTTATTTTTAAAGTTTCGGGAAATAATCCCACATTCAAGAGAAGAGAACACAAATGGTTATTGATATATGACAATAACTACCAAGTAGTTCAATGAAGTGAGCCCAAGGCTGGCTGGCTGGTTGGCTGGCTGTGGAGTTTGGTGTTGGTGTTGGCTTGTGTGTTCATTGTTGGTGTGTGAAATGGCACTGACTCTTGGTTTCGAGCATTCGAAGGTTGGCCCTAGGCCACTATAAATTTTTGTTGAAAATATTTAAATTTTTATAAACAAGCCAAACTCTGCATAAAGGCCGAGGGGCCAAATTTGCTAAAAAGGGCCAAATTTTTGGCAAACAAACCAAATTTACATTTGCCCACCAGAATTAAACTTTTACCATTTCAAACCAATCCACCATTTTTTGCTAAAATGCACCAGAACTCACTTTGAATCTTGCGCACAAGTACTCATCTTATGGTTGGTGAGTCTCGAACGCTTTCTGTTGCCTTCGCCAAGCGTCATGAGAAAACACATATGCCTAAAAAAGATAAATATTATTCATAACATTGATTCCCTATTATATAGGGTTCTAACATAGGCTCCACCTGGGGAAAATATCTTTGAAGGAGGTGTTTAGAATCGCTCAACTTTGAATTTCGTCGACCAACTGATCATTGGGCTGCCCCCAAACTGTAAACTGAAAATAAAACCATGAAGAGACGAAAAAGAAAAGATGCTCATTCTGTTGAGATTATTGACGCATTCCTACCTACCCTACTTTGCTAACAGTTACTGCTTCAATTAGGCAATGAAAAAGTGCCAATGAAGCCAACCCAGCAGTTGATCCCATGATTGGGCTTCCTCATCATGTTTGACGAAAATCAAGGCTGAAATATGTACTGGCAACTGGTGATGGCTACGGTCCTTGTAGAAAAAACATGTTTGAACAGTTATACTGAAAAGGAGCTCCATATAATTTGCAACCGGGTCAATAAATATATGATCTATTTGTTGATTCTCCAGGTATTCGTTTAGCATTTTATCATGGATAAGTTTCCCATTCGTGTCCTCAATATCAAACCATGACTACAACTGTTCAATTTCATACTTATCCTTGCAAACAACATATTCGTCAATCAGAAAATCGAAAGATGATACAATATCTTTTGGTTTAGGAGACGTAAGTTTCTCATAAAAAATTTTTGGAGGTTGGAAACTGTAGGACTGAATCTGAGTATTCAAGAGCTCAATATCCCTTTCGATTTTTTCAGCCAACAGCTCGAGAACACAAATTTTACTTTCATGAGAAAAAAATTTTGATTTCCAACAATGAAACAAGGTTGTTGACGGAACTTCATCAATTTGAAAATCTGCTAACTCATCCCTAAAATATTTTATAGGTTCACAATATATAGGATTTTCCACATACCTTGTCATCTTGAAGCATCATCAAGGCTTTGAAATCTAGATTCTTCAGCGGTGAAGTCGCTTGTGAACTTTGAAGCTTGGGATCTTGAACAATGAAGTCGCCAGGTGAATGGTACAGCCTTCCTATGTTTGGCTTCTGTTCACCATCATAAGTCAAATATGAACTTGAAGTGCATCTCTGGAGAATTCCCCAGTGGAGTCGCCAAAAATGTTAGCTCTCTGTAATTTGCCTAAGGCTACGGAGGCAATCATAGAGGTAACCTCAAACCACTTTGAGTCTTGGATCTAGCCCTCCAAGAATCAGAGAGGGATATCTCTTTCTGAATTAACTTAGTATGGAAAAGGACAAATTTTAGGCTAGCTATAAACGTAATGAAAGTATGGGGTTGGGTTTTTTAAATGGTTTTTTTGGGACAGCAAGGAGGGCCATTGGGCAAATGGGGTCTGCGCTTAAAAAAGTGATTCACATCTCAGATCTAGACAAAGATTTTACACAGCACAATGTAGCAGAAATATTGGATCAAAATAAGTCTTGATGATGTCGATTTGAGGAAGAAATAGGGGAGGAAAAAGCCAGGGAAAGGAGCAGCTAAGAATTCCTAAACTAGCTTTTTAGAGGATAAACATAAAGATTATCACAAGCTCAGAAGCAGAGTATTTGCTGATAAATTCTGCTTCTATTACTTTCCTTCTAATAATAAGAAATTGAAAACAAGCATAATGATCACAGGAAAAACATTAAACAGAGAAAAAACACCACCAATATCTCCACACAGGAATCCTATGAAAAACTTGTCCTTTACTGATCAGTCTTTTAATGATTACAGAAAAAAAATTTATGGCTAAGCACAACCATCAACTCCAGCAAAGAAAATTAAAAATTTAGGTCGAAACCTCTCACACAGGTCTAAACCCTCTCCTCTCAGCCCAGTCGAACCCCTTTTCTTCCTTTTACATGTGTATAAATAATAAAAAACCCTCAACCTTTCCAGGACTCGCGCTGATAACTCTGTTCTCTGAAAATAGAAAACCGTTACATAGCTAGACACATGTTAATTGTCTCCTTAACCAAACAAGACAACAAATCCTAGAAAATTCGATTTGATGATTGTTGCTTGAACATCTGGATTTGGTTAGGATTTGCTGGTGAATCCACTCTAACAACATTAAAACGGATAGATGCAGAATCAGTTGAATGCTGGAGGTTGTTTGAGACTGGCTTCCAGTTTGAGGATTGGTGCTATAACCTCCTGCCATGTGTTCCCTGTTACTGACTTCCTTGTTCTGCCATATGGTTCAACCAACACCTAAACGCTGGGATATTTTCCATTTTTCATTCATGAAATTAAATTGCCACATGCCCTTGACTGCCAATTGCATTTGAATGATGCTTCAAAACAATGATCTTTCTGCTTTCTCAGATTCTTTCAATGCTACAAAGAATTTGTGGGATTTGATCATCTGAACAACCTGGTTGACATGCCGTGAATCCTTCGACTGGAAATAAATTTCCTTCATATAAATATTACTTGGAAATTCTGTGGTTGGCATGTAGTTTGCATTAAAACCTGTCCCTGAATCATAAGATCTCTTGCAGAAGGGATATCATCTACATTTTGTAGGAAATCATCTCACTAGATGACTTAGAAGAACTATGCCTGTCCCCTGAATCATTACCCCCTATAGCCAATCTCCTTGCAGTCTCCTCATTCCTTCAACTACTTAAAGTCCTCTCGTAACATTTTTTCCTGTATGGAAGCAGAAGATAATTTTTTTCTCAGAATCTCTCTCTCCCTTTGCAAACCATGCAATTCCTCTTTCAATGTTACCCTATCTTTAATTGTGGCTGATATTTCAGATTTGAGATCGATAATATCCTCTGTCAATGATGGCACTTGCAGCTTAAGTCCATTCACTGTCGTTTTACCCATTGCATGTTCTTGTTTTACACTTTCTAACTCTCTTACCAATCATCATATAGTCTTCCTCAACTACTTGTAGCTTTTGCCTGATTTTGCCAAGCATATTATCCTTTTCTTTTATCAGATCATTACCAGTTTTAATTTTAACATCCATTTGTTCACACTTTTCCTGAGCAACACTTAATTCATCCTGCAATGCATCTGCATGTTTTTTCTTCTCCTTGAACCTTTGTATCAAATCCTGGAATTTCAACACCTCAACCTCTAACATTTGCAAATTTCTAGCACTCATTTGGATCTCGTTTTCAAGTGCTTTCTTTTCCTCATATGACTTGCTTAATTCTTCCACCAATTTCTCTGTATGCTTGTCCCTTTGAGCAATGTTTCCCTGTAGTATAGTCGCAAGACTAATTTGTGTTAATGCCTCAGTCGGAAATATTTGATTTTCCTCTTCAGTAAGACACAACATGCCTTGTAACTCTTCATTTTGCATTTTGACAGAACTGTAATCCTGTAAAGTTCTCTTATGCTCATCTTTCAATACCATCTGTGCATCTTGAGAACTTACTAAATAATGTTTAATATTCTTCATTTCTTTTTATAGGTTTCCTTCTCTCTCTACACTGGCTTATAATTCTATTTCCAGCCCTTGAGCGACCTCCTGTAAAATGGGGATCTCCTTTAGCAGATTTTCTAAGTGTCGAGATCTTATTGGAATACCAGTGGCTGGAATTGAAAGGCATGCAGAGGGGTTGGAAATTCCTGGTAGCATCGTCGCCCAGGACTCGGGCACCCAAAACTTTCAACCTCAACATTTTCTTCTTCTGTATATGGCTGTGTCGAAATGATGAGCAGGCGGTCTGATACATCCCTCGAACACCTTCACAGTCACCTTGGCACACGATCTCTTACTACACATGGTGTATCAGAATCTAGACTTGCACACATTGACTCTCATCACCTAGCCAACACTTGACACGTAAAAACTGGTCGACACCTGGGCGCACAAAGAAACTGTGTGTTTTATTTTTAAAGTTTCGGGAAATAATCCCACATTCAAGAGAAGAGAAAACAAATGGTTATTGATATATGAAAATAACTGCCAAGTAGTTCGATGAAGTGAACCCAAGGCTGGCTGTGGAGTTTGGTGTTGGCACTGGCTTGTGTGTTCGTTGTTGGTGTGTGAAATGGCGCTGACTCTTGGTTTCGAGCATTCGGAGGTTGGCCCTAGGCCAATATAACTTTTTGTTGAAAATATTTAAATTTTTATAAACAAGCCAAACTCTGCATAAAGGCTGAGGGGCCAAATTTGCTAAAAAGGGCCAAATTTTTGGCAAACAAACCAAATTTTCATTTTCCCACCAGAATTAAACTTTTACCATTTCAAACCAATCCACCATTTTTTGCTAAAATGCACCAGAACTCACTTTGAAGCTTGCGCGCAAGTACTCATCTTATGCTTGGTGAGTGTCGAACGCTTTCTGCCACCTTCGCCAAGCATCATGAGCAAACACATATGCCTGAAAAAGATAAATATTATTCAAAACACTGATTCCCTATTATATAGGGTTCTAACAGAATATATACAATGCTAAAAGAAGTTGTAGAATCTTTCGTAGACCCTGGAGAGGAATTGGATAAAAAGGGAAAGGGACTTAACCCCAACAGTCTTAGTGAACCCTGGAAAGAACTGGCAGGTGTAATTCAAAGGTATATCACCTGCAACAAAAATTATGATGTGATCCGACCACGCCACCTCAAACTACTAGCAATGCTCAAACAATGGTTACTAATCAATTTACCATTTTTTTTAAATGTTATGCTACATGAGGTTTCTATAAGAACACAGAAGGAAAAAGATCTTATTACTATCATTAGCCACCATGGATTGGTAAAAATGATAGTAAATAGGGCCATGAGTCAAACTCAAATAACCTTGGGCAATCTTGTTGAGGCCAATAGGACCCTACAATTAGAACAACCTGAATTACATCATGAAGACCCAACCCAGGGAATTAAAGTAACACAAGAAGGGGAAGCCACTGCCCAAATGGAATTTCCACCTCCTCAACCTAAAGTCGAGGCAGACCTCTTCCAATTGGTAGAGACTTAGACCTCACAAGAAGAGGCATCAACGAGAAAGAGAAAAAGAGAAATTGCTTCTTCTAAAGACCCCGATTGAGAGGAAAAGAAGAAGAAGATGGACAAGACAGCCTGAATAAATTTAGGAAATGACAGAACAACCTGAAATCCAGGAAATGACAGAACAACCTGAAGAAATCTAGGACATAACGCAGACAAAGTAGCCCTTACAGGAATATGTTCAGGAGGTTGAACAGACAGACCAAACCCCACAAGGAAACAATTGTTGATACTAAGAGGGGGGTGAATCAGTATCAAGTACAATTTAAAAACCTTTTCAACTTATACTTAAACCATTCAATTATATCCAATGAGCAATGAACAATAGTATAAGAGTTACACCAATACACCACAATACACCATGCACAA
>ML796400.1:299086-345465 GCA_009831015.1 Picea engelmannii
ATCCTTGCCCCTTCCTTCCACCCAAGAATATATGAGAGATAATAAAACTTTACATTAAATCATCACCATCAACCAATCATCACATAGAACCTGATAATGCTTTCTGAGACTTATTTAATTTATGGAATTATTCAATTCTTGGAGTACTCTGATCCTGTAGATAATATTACTGAATGTATTCGCTGAAACTCCTCCAATTTTCACTCCTTGAATCCTCCCCAAAAAGAGGTTATAGAAAGAATGGTAGACTTTATTCAATTTTGGTCTATTCAGAAGACCCAACTTGTATAGCATGCCCCGCGCTCAATATTTAACATACGATTCTGAAACTTGTAAAAAAGAAACCAAAGTCTGTACTCTTTCCAATGGAAGTGGTCCCACTACATTTGGATTATGTATGAATAATTTATGATTGTTTTACCTGGAGCACCTATTTATTGAATAGCTTCAAAACTAGTCACAAACCCTATCTTCCATAGAGTGTATCTCCATAATTATAGAGAATCAAGAGCTGACATATTTACCAGAGGTACCTTGATATGTATTCTCAATACCATAGCTATTTCACCATGTGAATCGTTCTAGAAAAAAAGTTATAGCAAAAATGGTATGATGACCTGAAAATAACATACCTTAGAACACATCACCAAAGACTTCATCCTCCCTTGAAATCCGGCCTTCTTTTACTTCTTATTCCCTCTAAAATTCGACTTTTATTAAATGAATGTGTAATGATGTTTATTTATACCATTTATGTCACTTCCTTTTAACATTAGGGCTGACCTGACACTTTCTTATTTTGTAATTCTTTTCTTTAATTACCTTCAGGAACTACATGTACAATTCACTTTGTCATCTTCAAAAATTCATTTCTCCTCAACCATGAGGATCCACATGACGTGCCACATACCACCGGAAACAACATGATGTATACTATCGATCCATGGGTGGTGTATCTACATGTGCATTTTCCTTCATGTCCAAATACCTTCATCAATCTTGCGGTCCAAAACCCATGACTAGGGTTGACATCAATGACAACAACCAATCTTCCAACAATAGTCAGGAAGATACCCAACCAGTACTGGGACACCTCATAGAAAAATTATTGAAAAGCTATGACGTAGAGATAGCTCAAGTTCTAGGGAGTTTAGGGAACTCAATTAACAAAGACACAAATAGGCCAAAAGAATACCAAGCTCCAGCTTCTTCTTCAAAACCTGTTGAAGACTTCCCTACCATTGATATGTCATTCCCAAATGATACAACACAAGAATAACCTCATGCTGAGGTAAATAGCCTGGCAATGCAAGAAGAAGAAACAGAGGAACAACTATTGACTGATCAGGGTGAGGAAAACCCTAACAGTTCACAAAAATAGAAATCAGGCAAAAGCCACAGCATAATCAAAAGGTTAAACCAGGAGAAAAAGATGTTGAAGAGAAGGGTTAAAAGGATTAAAATGTTAAAGAAGAAATTTGGCAAGATTAAGAAAATTATCAAAGAATTAAGAAAACAATTAGAGAAATCCAACAAGGCCCATGAAATAAAGAATACCAAAAGACATAGAGCACAGGGGAGGAACCCTCTTCCTAGGAGGGCAGTCCAAACAAGTTATGTAGGAACACAAACATAGTTGCATATCCTTGAAGAGAAAAGATAAATGGAACTTCAGACTAAGATTACAGCAGCAGAAAGTGCATTTGTTTAAATTGAAGAGGATATTCCTTTGGAAGCATATGAAATAGAGGCTCAACCAAAAATTCCAAAAGGAGCAGCTGCTCAACCTAAGGAAGCAATTCCCACTCCTATGGAGACCACAGATGTAGAAAATTAGACAGTAGTCCCAACAATAAAAGAAGTAGCCGGTCAAACTGAAGAAGCATTACAGTTTCAGGAACAAAGTGCCATCATTGATAGACTAGAAGCAGAGCTAGTACAATCCCAACAAGCCTTGAATCAAACCAAAGATGAAATGGTGACCATGGAAGAGAACCTAAGAGTTTTTAAACAACTTCAAGCCATGTCGGCAACGAAAAATGAGACCTACGATGAACTGACAAAGGGTCAAGGGAGGACAAAGAAAATACAAGGTCAATTGGAAAAATCTTTGGAGAAAATCAAAGAGATTTGTGATGTCTACACTGATGCAATATATTGTAGAGATCCTTCTACCAATTATACTTTGTTTTTATTATAATTCTACTTGTTGCTGAGGGTGAAATCTATTCGAGCAGGTACACCGATTAAATTCACCACTATCTCTAAGTTTGTGTCATGTTTTAGAGAGCAGGAAGAGAAGGTACAATATTTTATGTGTGAACTATACTTCCATAAATTCATTTTGGAAGAAAATAGTAAAGATAATCCTAGCCCTTTTATTGGAGACATACAACTTTAAGAATTCCTAGCATTCACCAAAAATCAAATTAGGTGGGATAAATCCCACAAAATTTTCATGAAGAGGGAAACTGGGTTAGATCTATGGATCAGAGGGGAACCACCAAAATATTTTCTAGCGATCATGCGACATAGGAAATCCATGAAAAGGGAAGGAGTGAGAATCTCTTTAGGTCCTATTCACTAGTAGGTTATACGATCAGGCATGATATATTTTAGGGAACTCAAAGAAGAAGCTCTTGTTGGCTCCAAGTTAATATGGGATGCCTCCCCAAATGATGTAAAGATTAGGGAACCCTTTGGTTTCAAGAATTTCTTTGCAGCCACCTTCAGAATAGAAAGATATGCTAGAATGGTCCAGGAGGAAGGACCTTCCTGTATTGGATGTAGATATAATCCCCCTCTTATCTGGTTTCCTACAGAGGATTACCAGAGAGATTATCAAATTAATAGAAAGAGGGAAGACACTGCTTTTGGAGAAATCAGATGTAAGAATGGGTTCAAGGCACCTGGTGAACCAACTTTTCCTCCTTACAACATCACTTATTTACATGTAATAACTTAGCTTGCATGAGGACATGAAAGAGGTAAGCTAGGGGGTATGTTGGGTTAAGAAAAATTTACAAATATTCCCCTCATTCCCATGATTTATGATATAATCTTGATTGACTTTTATGTTACTTAGGAATAAAATAGGATAGAAAATGATTGAAATATCTTCCAGAAATATTATTGAGTTGTATTTTATAAATTCTAAAATATGGTTGGAATTGTTTGATTTTGTTACAGGAATGGGTAAATATTGCTAAACCCACGATAGCTAAAGAGATTTTGGAGTTACATAAGCTATTGGAGGTTAAATATATTAGGTGCAAAGAAGTTTCAAGAGATATTTGTTCTCTATTTTGTAAACTTCATAAATAGTAATAACGATCCTCGGGATAGATTAATTTACCCATATTTTGTAATATATAAAGGGTAGTGGATCCTGGAAAGGATCATCTAAGAATTTTATCCAAGCATTCAAAACTCAGAATTGCTCTGCGCAAGCAGTTTTTGTAAATGTTGTACCAACTATGGAATTAATAAAGGCTTTGAACATTTTCAGCATTTTTGCATACTGGGTTTCTAGCAGCAGTGCTTCTGAGGACCGAGAGCCCAGTCTAAAGGAGTTACTGTCTCAATCTGTAATTGTAACAATTTGATTTATGTTTTATGATTTAAATCTCCTTTGCAGTAATTAAGATGAATGCATAAGCGTGTTAATACTTTCATGTTGTTTGATTGCAAAAGATAGATTCTTCATTTTGAATGTTATTGATTACTATTCCAGATTCCATCTGTTGTAGTTTACTTCTTGATAGTTCTTCTCAATTTCACACATGCTATTCCTTTCACTTAGTTTAGTATTTGTTGTTCCTTTCTGCTCAATTATCATTTGTTGTTCCTTTCATTTAGTTTAGTATTTGTTGTTCCTTTCCACTCAATTACCATTTGTTATTCCTTTCATTTACTATTCTTTTCTCAATTTACAGTACTCAACTATTTCTTTTCAGAAGATTAGATAGTCATCAGTAGATCAGTTTATTAAGCTTTCCCATAGATTCAATTCTTGTTTCTTAATTAGATCAATTCATCAATTTGATTCATGCTTTTAATTCATAGCACGTTAGATATCATATTTCAATCTTGTTCAGTAAGATCTTAGTTTCATAAGTTTATTGAATGTGTGAGGAACTTGATTGTTGATAAACTCATATTTTCTTTAACTACATGATTTTAGCCTCTACGAGCTATCTGCATAGACTTTGATAATATTCTTGAAATAAAAAGGCGAATCCTCGGGTTGATGAATTAATTTTAAACTAAGGTTGTTTTTAGGACATATTTAGAGCCCAACAAAGGCTCATCCTAGAGTTCTTCCCATAGTTATTAAATCTTGAGGATTTAAACCTCTTCTTCTTGAATCCCAAGCTACTCTTCTTCTTCCAGTCCTCATGAGGTTCTCTCTGATTCCCGAACTATTCATAACAATAAATTTCCTTCCAGATAGTATCTTCTAAGGTCTTTGGCTCGTCAAACTCAATCATGTTCCGGTAGGACTGAGGTAACCCACTAATAAATTGTTTCACTTTTACCTTTTCATCCTTTATGTAGGGTACATACCTTATCAACTCAAGGAATTTATTGATGTATCCCTCTATGGTGAGCTATCCCAGCTTGATTTCATAGAACTCTTTAGTCTTCCAGTCAAATTATTTCTCTGATAGATACTTCTTCTTGAAGTATTCCTCAAATTGTTTCCATGATAAGTCCTTCTCATGGATCCCTTTCAAATTCTTAAGGCCTTCCCACCAAATGGAAGCCTTTCTATTCAGGTTGAATATGGATATTCGAGCCTTCAAGTTTTTAGAGTAGTCATGGACTCTGAATTAGTTCTTTAAACCAAGTAGCCAAGCTTCTACTTCTTCCCCTTTATTAATATGTGTATCGAAAGAGGGTGGTTTGGATTTATTGAACTCTTCAGGATCACGACCTTTGGAATGATTTCACTTATTTTCTTTTCTTTGAGAATGTGAGCTATTTTTCCTACTAGAATATCCCTCAGAGTTTCCATTTTCCTTTTCAGAGGAATCTCCCAATGAGTGCCCTCTGCCTCTAGGTTGGGCATTCCTCAAGGTACTTTTCCTAGTGTGGCCACTTATGAGACCATTGTTTTGTATCTCAGGTGGACTTTGACTTATCTGTGTATGTCATCTGTCCACATGAATCATTGTGGGTCCATGCTGCAGCTGCCTCTGTATGTCAGATAAACTCTGCAACAAGACTACATTAATTTTTGTTTTCTTTTCTTGCTCCTTTATCAATATCTCATTTTCGGCCTTGCAATTCTATAATTCATCCATGAGGATCCTTACAGTTTCAGCCAGATCTGGAGGGGTTTCCATCGCTCTCCTTTCATTAGATTCTTCATCTCTATTGTGGGAGCCATCCCCCACTTTATGGCATGCCACCATACTTTATACTTGGATTTGTTCCAAGATTTAATGACCGATTGAGTGCTGGAAAAACACTTACTGTTAGCCAACATTCTATTAGTTTATGAACAACACACAGTTCATATTTCTTAAATACACACATAGTAGAAAGTTTCACTATTTTCTTCAGTAAAAGTTTAACCAGACTCTTTAAGAAAGAGGTAATATAGGGTTTCACCCTTAAAATTCCTTTAAATATGGTTTTTACATGACTTGTCCATGAGCCCAAGAAGGCCAAGTGTTGTAACCATGCTCTAATACCAATTTGTAACACACCCAACCCCTTAATGATCTTTTTAGGGGTGGGGCGTTGTAATTTCATTCTCCTTAAGTAATCAATTCCTCCATTCAGGGTCTCTATTACATTCTTCTCATCCATAGCTTTCCAACCATAGTCTCCATGCTCAAAAATGAGCTCAAAACTAGCAGATATACCTCTCCCAAGTTCCTCAAGTGGTCAATGGACGGGGCCACGTGGCTTCCATGTGGATCCGTCTCAATATGCTTCATCCCAAGTTCTCTAATATCCCAAAGCTTCCATCATTCCTAAACCTATGGTGGAGATCCATCAACCAACCAATCCAACAACTGGGGTTGATCCTCGGCTAACTCATAGGCTAGCGGGGAATTCGACATTCGACCTTCAAATTTGAATTCCAGGCCTAGCCCCTTTCCTCTGGCTACAATCACATATGACCACGAGCTATGACCAGACGTGAAGACAACATGTGCCTATTTCAGTGCTTCAGAGCTTCAGGCTTCAGTTGTTTTCAACTTATGACACCAAAAATCTCTCATACTATCGAAACGATGAATTTCAAGTATGTTACAAGGATCAGTGGTCCCCATTTTCTTTCAATATCAATGAATCACAATTACTTTGGGAATGTGCACTTCAAAATATTCCAAAGTACTCACAAATGAAAACCTCTAAAGTTAAACCCTTCCGAAGTGTCAAATCTCCTGACACGAGTCCTCCACTAGAAACGATTACGATGAACTCTGACACTTCGAGATTCAGGAGTTCTCGACTTATCATAACGAGCCTTCCTCTAGAGTAACAGATATTCTGACACCTTTCCTCTAATATTGAAGGCTCAAGTGAACTACGGCCTCCGGGCCTTTGGAAGTTCTTATTCCACTTTTCTCTAAAGTGGATATCCTCTAAAGTAATAGATCACCCTCCATGCATCCCCAAATGACATACGATTGAGATCCTCTCCATTACTCCGAGATTTGGATATTTTATATGAACCAAGATTCAAATCATCTGAAGTGGCTCTCCTCAGGAGTTGATGATATACTGACACGCATCTTAGTTGATAGATGAATCAGATCTCCTCCATCTCCCTACAACTTCAAGAGTCTTCAACCCTTTACACATGCTCCCTTCTAGTGTGTTAAACCTCTAAAGTAGAGGATCTACTGCCATTTATCCCTCGGTGCCAATGACTAGGATGGACTCTGATATTTCAGGCCTTTTGGACTCTCTACAATACTACACCCCAAATCCTCTGGAGTTCCAAAGTCTCGAACTCCCAGAATTTTGGTCACTTCACCAACCACTCTGGTTAGGCAGGCATGTACCAGGGGCTGACATGTGGAACATATATCATAGGTCAATGTCACCCTGGTGACATCAACTTTCCATGTCACCCAGACTGACATCCTTCTAACATCCCTCAGATCTCTCAGTTGAGATCCGGCCACACGGATCCATAGATCCGTGGATCCATAGATCCACGACTCACATCACTTCGCGACTCTGGCCTTCGTGGGTTTTGCGATGCAAACTTCTCTTTTCACCTGGATTTTGTCAGCATCAAGCTAAGCACATCATAGATCTGATGGTTAAAAATAGTCTTGAAGCTTCCTCAAATCGACGAATCTCGTCACTTCGGTCTTCAAATCTTATCGACACACCGTACCTCAAATTCCCTGGAGTTCCCAGTCTCTGAACTAAAGGAGCTAGCACCATGTGTCCCCATGATCAAACAGTCAAGTGGGAGGTCTTGAAGGATCCTTAGATTCATGGTCCACATTACTTCGCTACTCCAACCTTTGGGGTTTTGAAGTTACAACATCTTTTTTCTCCCAAATCAGTCAATTCTGGACTGACTTCATCATAGGTATGATAGCTAGGAGAGGACCTAAAGGATCCTCAAATCTATGCCTCTCCTTTACTGCGTAACTTATGCGTTTGGTTAGTTTGATTCTATAGAATCTCCATCCTCTCATAATAGAACTTTATTGAATTTATCTCGGCCGAGGAGACCCCCCCCCCAAACATTCTTGATCGATGGTTCATGCTACTTCACCATGGGTAGTTGGATCTCGATTTAGACGATATGTTAGGTTCACCTAACTACTAGGGAAATCGTTCATTGTCGTTCAACTTTCCGGTAACCAAATCTCCTCATTTCCTTCGAGAAATTTAAGGCTGGTAAGGTCGACAATACTCCAAAGTCTCAAACTTCCAGAGCTCTAAATCTAGGAGGACTTAGCTCCCTTAGGATTATCCTAAGGTTCCTAGGTGTTGTACATGTGGGTTCTCCTGAATGGATCTCATCTACTCATCTTCCAAACAATAAGATCTCCCCTTTCAATGCTTCAATCTCACTATCCTTCCTAAGGTTTATCATGAAATGGTTAAGGACTTGAGCATGAAATCTCAATCGCACAACAAGGAGTCTGAAAGAGATATCCTCTTGAGACAGACATGGTCAAATTGACATGATATCTCTTATCTCAGTTGACCTACAGGTTTATGTCCCAAGATGCCTCAAGGGATAAGTTGGGGCATACCGACTATCATTTAGAAGCATAGGTTCACAAGGATATGAATTCAGACACATATCATGACCATTCCACAAAAAAACCATTTATATATACATAAATATAAACCCATGCATTTATCCATTATTTCAGTTCAATACAAAAAGTATGAAAACACTTATCAAAACCATAAGACTTGATGCAAATGATGAAAGGGTGCTCGTTTCCACCCAACCATAGGCTCAACCACTCCTAACTAATTTACCACTGGAAAACCCCAAGATAGACCACGATGCTTTAAGATAGAATCCTTTCTTCCAGCTCAATAATAGTTAGGGACGAAGGTTACTCTCATCCTCTTGACTCAACAATAGTTAGGGACAAAGGTTACTCTCCTCCTCCCATAGGATCTTGGCAATGGGTTTTCTCTATGCCAAGAAAAGAGGCATTGTACCTTCACAAGGAATGATGGAAGGAACCACTTAATTTCAAGGTATTGGAAATCTCGAGAAGGGTTCTATACCTCTGCAAGTAATTTCGATCAAGGGCAACCCCCCCCACATCCAGTGAAACCATGAGTAAGGTTCAGTTCCTATATCAGGGGGATCAACTGGGGAAACCTAAACCAAGGTTTTTGGATTACCATGCATGGGGAAATCCCCAATCAAGGTATGTCATCAAACTATTCAATTTTTTCTACAATGCAGACTAGTGTGTAGGTCCCTTACACTAGCCAAGGAAACCTTGGTTTTTCCAGAACCCTCGTCAACAAGAAAATGTTTTCTGGAAACTGGGTGCCAACCAATATCCAGGTTCCTCTTTTCCTTTAACTATGCCATAACCCAGGTTTCCATTTTTGGAAACTCTTCATTTTATAGACTTGTCAAGGTTGTTAAATCACCATGTTTTTCATGATCCACATTTTCCTCCTATGCCGACTAAGTTGTCTTCAGATATTCCAAAATTTGAAGGCAAGCCTGGCAAAGATCCAGGAAATCATGTTACAAATTTTCACTTGTGGTGCTCCTTGAATTCACTAAATGATGACTCCATTATGTTGTGATTGTTTCAACATACTCTCATAGGGGGTGTTGTGAAGTGGTATATTGAGCTCGATTTCTCAGAGTACTCTTACTTTAATGATCTGGTGATGGTTTTCTTGAACCATTTCTAGATATGAGTGAGATATGATGTAGGCACTAAGTTGTTTTCCAATTTCGAGCAGACTAAAGCCATCCATATCTCTAATCATATACAAGAATGGAATCTCCATAAGAGATTAGTTAAAGTAAATCCTATGTTTTTTTTCAAGTGGATTCTAAAGTCTTTGGTGCCTTATGTTTCTAAAGATGTCACAACTTTCAGAGTATTTTCTCAGGAAGAGGCTATAATGAGGGCTCAACAACTGGAATTTATCTTCTCACAATATGACATGCTTTACAAGATTCTTCTTGATGCACTATGGTCAACCTTCCACTTGACAAAACCAAATTCTTGGCCTCATGCCGATGGTATTTTGGGCTCAACACAAAACAATCCCACAGATTAGTTGTCGAACCAAATGAAAAAATCATCGCTACAATAGTGCATTCACCCACCACCACCCTCACGTCGGAAGTACACACTGTAAAAATGATAAACCCCAAGGATAACCAACATTCTAAGGGGAAAATAAAGGGAAAGGGAAAGAATGGTAAGGGGGGTAATGATAAAAAGGTTGTTGACAATGTTGGTGAGGTAAAAAATGAAAAGAAGAAGCTTAAGTTCTGGTATAATCTTTTCACGAACGACCACCTAACTTATAAATGTCTATTGGGAGTGGGCCTATTTTGAGGAAAGGTATATTTTTTGAAGGAAAAACTCGATTTTGCAAAAGAACATTTGGCAGGAAAAGCAGTGTGTGCAAGGGAAAGTCGTATGCAAAGGAGGAAAAGAATACAAGGCACGAAGGAAGGAAAACCTAACCATGTTAGGGTTAGGGTTTTGGTAAGATATTGTAACAACTAAGAATCTTGTAAATTAGTATAAGTAAGAACCTAGGAGTTCTAGGTTAGGGGTTTCTTTTTTGTTGTCATTTTGGTTTGGAAGTGATCTATTGGGACCGACTGAAATACTAATTTGGTTCTACTATTGTTGTGATGATATGATTTTTTAAGATGTTGAGTTGTAGAAGATTCAAGCAGCTAGATGTTGAGGGTTAGGTTACAAGATGAGGAGCCTGGTGTGGTCTAGTCAACCTCATAGAGGTTGTGGAACCTTTTTCATGATTGTATGATTAGAATTGTAGTGCATGTGGCACCGTATATTGAATAAATCTAAATAAAAGATCCTAAGAATCCATATCTTTGTGGACGTATCCTAGGAGGGGGTTAAACTATAATATACCAGATGTGAAAAGTATGAAGAACAAAAATAAAATGCTAGATATGGAATAATAAAAACAATATAACGAGAACAATCACCATAATAGCACTGAAATTATATAAGAACAACAATAGAAATAACACTTTGATTCTGAGAGAAATGTTCACAGGCCTCTTCGAGGGGGAAACCTCCAGTTGAGAAGTGCTCTATTACAATATTATCCAAGCTAGGGTTCTCATACCCTTGACTCCTATTTATACTAAATAAGTCTATTAAAAGAAGCATCTAGAGGAAGATCCTTCTAGAATCGAAAGCTTCTATTAGGTCTTATTACATCTGCCTTATCCTATTTTATTGAAAGGCCTTATTAATATTGACCTTTATTACATCCGAATACATTTTTCTACCTATGTGTGGGTTAGGACCCTAACATGTCCACCCCCTTAAAAAACGCCTTGTCCTCAAGGCTTGAGATGAGGAAATTGTTGCAGAATGGTAGTTGGTTCCCAAGTGGCATCTGTTGGAGTTGCATATTTCCAATGGACTATCACTTCCTTGATGGTTCTCTGATGTAGGTGATGCTCACGCTGGTCCAAAACTGCTTCTGGCTATAGCCAAATGGATCCTTCTTCATCTAACTCAGGAAGGTTGGTTTGAATTTGGCACTTAGATCCAATCACCTTCTTTAAGCATGAAACATGAAAAATAGGATATAGCTTTGAATGGTTGGGCAAAGATAACTAATAGGCTACTTGTCCCACGGGCTTGAGAACGGTATAAGGACCGTAAAATTTGGGCGCTAGCTTCTGACAATGGCCTTGAGGGAAGTTTTCTTGTAAGGTTGCAGTTGAAGAAACACCTGATCCCCTTCTGCAAATTGACGTTCAAAGAGACCTTGATATTCTTTTTGCTACATGTGATTCTGTGCCATGACCAAATTCTCTTTGAGGGTACGGAGAATAGCCTCTCGATATGTAAGTATTTGGTGAACCGCCTGGACCTTCGAGGCACCCAAAAAGTATGAGAGAACTGAAGGTGGCTTCTATCCATATACCACTTCAAAAGGAGTCATGCATATAGTTGTATGGTATGAAGTGTTGTACCACCATTCAGCTAGGGGTAACCATTGAGCCCACTGATTTTTCTTTTCCGAGGAAAAACACCTCAAATATGTTTCCAAACACTTGTTGACAACCTTCGTTTGGGCATCCGTCTAGGGATGATAAGTTGTGCTGAGATGCAATTTGATGCCTTGTATCTTGAACAGTTCTTGCCAAAAATTGTTTGTGAAAGTTGGGTCATGATCAGAAACAATAGAGTGTGGCATGCCATGAAGTTTGAAGACCCGATCCATGAAAATTTGAGCCACCATCGATGATGTAAACAGGTGTTGAAGGGAACATAAATGAGCATACTTGGAAAGGAGATAAACAACCACCATGATGACTGATTTATTTTCTGATTTGGGTAAGCCGATAATAAAATCCATAGAGATGTCCTTCCAAATAGCAGGTGGAATCGGGAGCAGTTGTAGTGTGCCATAGATTTGACTGTTTCTCCCTTGTTGCGTTGACACAGATCACATTCAACGAAAAAATTATGAATGTATTGTTTCATACCATCCCAGAAAAATGAACGTTTGACCCTATCATAGGTTTTGGTGAACTCGGAGTGCCCTGCTATGGGTGTAGCATGAAGCTCAGAAAGTACCATGGATTTAAGATTTGATTGTTTACTTAAATACAAACGGTCTTTGTATCGAAGTTCATCATGGTGCCAAGAGTAACCTGGGGAAGCTAGAGCATTGGAATGCAATTGTTGGATTAGATGCGAACTTTTGGGATCTTGTAGCCATTCCTGGCGAACGACTTGGAGCCAATCTAGTACAATGAATGAAAGAGAAAAAAGGGATCCTTCATCTTCATATTTTTGGGAAAGTGCATCCACAACCAAATTTTCTTTTCCTTTATTGTAAATGATCTCATAATCATATCCAAAGAGCTTAGTCACCCATTTTTGTTCTTTTGGGGAGGAAATGCGTTGTTCCAGAAAATACTTGAGGCTTTGATGGTCTCTCTTAATTTGGAAATGTTTCCCCAATAGATAAGGGTGCCACATATCAATGACGTGTAGAATAGACAACATTTCATTTTCATAGATGGATTTGCCCAGATTTCATTCAGATAGTTGCTTGCTAGTAAAGGCCAAAGGTCGACCCTCTTGCATAAGGAAAACACCAATTCCTTTCCCTGAGGCATCAAATTCCAACACAAAGGTCTTTGTGAAATCGAGAAGGACGAGGACTAAAGTGGTGCACATGGCCATCTTCAAGGCTTGAAAATCTTGAGAAGCAGTTGGAGTCCAAGTGAAATAGTTCTTTTTTAGGAGAGAAATTAGAGGTGTTGCAATCTTCCCATAATTCTTAACAAACTTGTGATAATACCATGTTAAGCCCAGAAATTCATGCAAGCTCTTAAGAGTCTTTGGGTGAGGCCAGTCTTGCATAGCTTCAATCCTTTTAATATCCACCCTGATGCCATCCTTTCCAACCAGATGACCCAAGTATTCTACTTTTGAGGTGCCAGAAGCACATTTAGACTGTTTCAAGAAAAGTTGGTGTTGAGAGAGTAGATGGAGAACTCAATCCACATGAGCAAGATGGTCTATCCAGGTTTTTCTATAGATAAGGATATCATCAAAGAAAACTAAGACAAAATGGAAGAGAAAAGGATAGAAGACATGATTCATGAGGCTTTGGAAGGTGGAGGGGGCATTACACAAGCCAAAGGGCATGACCAAAAACTCATAGTGGCCCTCATGAGTTCTAAAGGTAGTCTTGGGAATGTCTGCCTCTTTCATATGTATCTGGTGGTAGCCCAAATGAATATCAAGTTTAGTGAAGAATTGGGCGCCACTCAATTCATCCAGGAGGTCATCAATGACAGGGATGGGAAATTTGTCTTTGATGGTAAGTTTGTTGAGGGCATGGAAGTCAGGACACATTCACCAAGAACCTTCTTTCTTCAGGACCATGACCATAGGAGAAGAGTAGGGACTTTTACTAGGGCGGATAACGCCTACATTAAGGAGTTTCTGGACCATTTTCTCAATTTCATTTTTTTGGGAAAAGGGGTGATGATACAGATGGATATTGGGAGGAAGGCTTCCAGGTACAAGGGGAATGGAATGATCATGAACACCATGAGAAGGAGGAATTCATTAGGGAGTGGAAAAGACCAATTGATGTTTAGAAAGGATAGCTTGGAGGTCTTGTGGGACTGAGGGTGTCTTTGTTGCTTGTATGGCATGGAGTTGGGAGATAACACCAAAATGACCTTTTTTGAGCAGAGTTTCCATGCGATGGGAATTAATGATCTCAGGTGAACTAGCGGTGATGCCTTGAAACTTATATTGGTGGCCCTCCTTATCGAATTGCATGGTTAAGTCTTTAAAATCCATGAGAATGGGACCCAAAGTCCTTAGGTAGTATGCACCCAACACAATGTCACAACCTTCCATGTCGATAGAAAACATATGGGATTTCAGATGGTAGTCACCAATTTGGAGACGCACATTTTCACAATGCCCTCCACATTTCATGGAACCACCATTGGCAATCATGATTTGGAAATTATTGACGACATGGATGTAGAAATGAGTTTCTTGGGCAATGCAGAGATGAATAAAATTATGGGTGCTGCCACTATAAACCAGAATGATGACCTTCTGATGCTTGATGTAACCGATTATCTTGAGGTTTTGGGGAGAGAAGAAGCCAGTGAGAGCATTGAGGGAAATGACCAGTTCTACTTTAGGGGGGTCTGAGGGAGGGGTTATTTCAGTGGATTCAGGTGACTCAAACATAAGGGGAGTTTCTACATCCTCTTCCGAAATATCCTCAGAGATGGCCATAAAAATCTTTTGTTATTTACACTTGTGGCCCGAGAAATATTTGTCATCATAGTTATAACAAAGGCCTTTGAGTTGGTGTTCATCCATTTCAACCCTGGTCAATTTTTGGATCTTTAGTGGAGCAGAGGGAGTAGTGGGATTTACTAGTTTAGGGCGAGGGATAAAGGAGGGTTTTCAATTTTGAGAAGATACAACCTATTGTGCTTATTTATCTCTTTTAGTATCCTCCACCCAACTCTGAGGCTGAGCCATGAGGACATGGGCCCAAATCTCATCCTTGAGGCCGTTGATAAAAAAATCTTGGAAAAAGGAATCAGACATGCCCTCTATTCTAAAATCCAGTCGCTCAAAGGTGGCTATAAAGTCTTCCACAGTTCCTAATTGTTTCAACTTTGTCAAACGACCCAAATGGTTGGTGTCAGTGTCAAAGTGTTCATAAATATCTGCCACAAAGTGTGTCCAAGCAATATAACCTTGACGAGAAGTTTTTCTGCATTTCCACCATTGCCAATGTTCTTGATCTAGATGGAGAACACCATACCAGAGTTTGGCCAAGTCATTTGTAATGTCGTATAAAGAGAAATAATGTTCCATTTGGGTTACCCAACCAGTGGGGTATGAGCCATCAAATTTGGTCACATCCACCCACGAAAGGCATAGGTCACGTTGAAAGTGATGGTTTTGAAAGTTATGGGAATGAGAGGAATGGCCACCTTCATTATGTGGAGGTGAGGACAAGGAAGGGTTATCTGTAGGGATATGTAGTTTGGTACAGAGTGTTGAAAAGACAGATTCAAGCTAGGTGGTGAGGTCTTGTTTGATTTCCTCCATTTAGGACTGCATGGTTGTATTGATGGTGGCAACATTGGCACTGAGTTGTTTCACTTCTTGTTGGGTCTCGATGAGACCATATTGCAAGGTGTTGAAGCGAGCTTCCAAGTCTTGGATACGAGTATGGGCCATGAGGATGGGGGAACATAAAAGGGGCGGGTGGGGTAAAACATTTTTCCAAAAAAAGATATGGATGAATGTGATAAAGGTGAAGAGATGAATCCAATGATGATGAAAAAAATTCCATTTTTGTGTTTTCTTTACACCTGCGAAGTTATACTCCGTTCTGAAAAATACTGCATTGATGAAATGCCCAAATGCTTAACTAGGAATAAATGTGTAGTGATTTGGCAACCCAATCATAGTTGTGTGACAATAGATCTTGTCTGTTTTAATTTGTTTATGTTTCTGTCTCCAAGGGTTAGGTATTCAAGGGTTCTACAGACAAGGGTTTGCCTTGTGCTATAGCTCTTTAATATATGTGTGGGGCCCAATAGTAGTACTCAGCCCAATATCTTAAGGCACTAACTAACGAGGATAGACCATACCCTTAGTCATACTACCAGACAACCTAGGTACTAGAGAGTATCTTCTCGAGTGTTTTTCTCGGTGACACTATAATAGTCAGGCAGTCTAGGTTTATCTAAAGAGGGCTTTAGGTAATCTAGGCTAATCTGTACATAGGTGTTGTCTGATGCGCTACCACTCGAAGGGGTACCAACCGGGGTTACAAGGGTGGCCAACATATGTGCGCTTAAGTACCACTTGTATTTACTATGTGTATGAATCCCTCAACTGTGGGTTTATGTGCGTAATGACATATCTTTGTGGCTTAAAGACGCTGGAATACATCTCTACCCTGAAAAAAAATTTAACCCACACTTTCTATCGAGGAAAGTTCTCTGATAACACTTGTAATATACTAGATATGAAAAGTATGCAGAACATAAATAAAATGCTAGAAATGGAAGAATAACAACAATATAACCAGAACAATCACCACAATAGCACTGAAATGATATAAGAACAACAACAAAAATAACACTTTGATTCTAAAAGTAATGTTCATATGCCTCTTTGAGGGGGAAACCTCCAGTTGAGCAACACTCTATTACAATATTATCCAAACTAGGGTTCTCATACCCTCGACTCCTATTTATACTAAATATGTCTATTAAAAGAAGCATCTAGAGGAAGATCCTTCTAGAAGCGAAATCTTCTATTAGGTATTCTTACATCCGCCTTATTCTATTTTATTGAAAGGCCTTATTAATATTGACCTTTATTACATCCGAATACATTGTTCTACCTATGTGCGGGTTAGGACCCTAACAGAAACACGGTAAAACCTATGTTGTGTGTGTTGTTTATTGCATATTTACATGTCAATAGTTAGATTATGAATGGATGAATGAATAATTTAGTTATATCTATTAGAATGCATTCATAGAATTAACAGATGACTTAATCTTGAGAATAATAGACAGAATAATAAGATCAAGGCCCGAATAAGATCAAATATAACCCCATATCCCCACTCATTCCTGGACTACAAGCACCTGAGCATTGCAGTCTCCCATAGAACTATCTCAGGTGAGACTATGCAATACATTATATGTCTTGTGTTTCCTTCTGTTTTACCAAGAGGGTCGATAGTTTTAGAGGTTTTTGTTGGAAACTTGTTCATATATGAACCTAGGTCATTCCAAGAAGTAGATAGAAATATTAATAACCAAAACTTTCCTCGGATGGAGGAAGTCTAGAATCCTTCGGAACAACAACACCCTGTTATGTTAACGAACCCTTTCTCTCAAGGGAATAATTTGACACAAGATTCCTCATCCACAAATGTGGCTAGGGAAAATCAGAGGGCCTCCACACTTAATTCTAACACCAGATCCAAAAATGTGTACATGATGAGAGAGAATGATTATCTTTAGACTAGGGGCCATGATTACAAAATTCATGAATCTGATAAGAAAGGAAAAGAAGCTCTAGAGCCATTTCCTCCTCTTCATATCAAGAGTAAAATGGGAAACATGGTGACTCACATCCCTAAAGGTGCATTTAAGAAATTTTATCATAATACAAATGCAAGGGATGCTCAAAACTAATCTGTCGTTGAATATCTTATGCAAAACCCTTGTGTGATGTATGTTCTAGAGGTCCTCCAGATTTTCCCTTCATAGAGAAAATTTTTACTATCCACTTTAGGTGTTGTTCAGCTAGCTAACTCGGGATCTATCATTTTTTACCCTTCCAATATTAAACCTCATTTTTCTCACCATGTTTCCTTTTAGATAGTAGTGGTTTATTCCATGAAATGGTTGACATGAAATATTTTCGGCATGGTTTTAGACGAGGGTGCATCAAATTGAATTATGCCATTGGCATGTTAGAAGGATGTTGGTCAACCTGACTTGACTCCATCCCCTACATTGTTAATTTCATTTGCCAACCATTCATTTTTACCACATGGAATAATCCCCTCCTTCCCCTTGGAGTTGGAGGGAAACACTGTGTATGTCGAGGTCAAAGTGTAACGTCCCCGACCACCCATTCTAAGGAATGCTACATGAGAGAATGATTTCATTTTCTCTTCGGAACATACTGTAACATACCCAACATCCAAACTGAGTTATTCCACATAAAGTTTTTGAACTGCATGCAATTAAAACATATACACACAAAACCTCTGCGGAACTTCATATATAAAATATAAACAGACAAATACATTATGTAAAATCATGAATTCATACTGAAATAACAATCAACATAGGCATCCAACATGTACAGTAAATATCCATAAACATATAGACAGTTATAACCACGCATAGGATAAACCCATAAAACTGAACACATAAATAATAATGCAACATGTAAATTTATCACACAATTGGAAGTTATCTTGTTAATAATATCACCAACTATGTGCAGACCTTCCACGAACCTCCCAGTCTTAGAACACACTACTCATCACTCTCTACAGTGGGTCACCCTCGAGCTAGGACTAAAATCCACCCGGGTAAAGGGATTCCTAACCAGGTTAATGGTTCATAGACAACAGGAAAGACTCTGTCATAGGAGCCTAATCAAACTAACATCCTACAGTCCCTCATTCCACTAGAAATTTTGGGTCATTTTGTGATGGCTATTGCAACGCTCTTGCGACGTTATGTCATGGATATTGAAACGAATCTTGAGTCCCTGAAATGTCGTATCATAGGACGTGGAAATTTCGACGAACTTGAATTATCGTCGCAAGCGTGATGACCTTAGGGAAATTTTCACAATTGCGACAGAAAAAGAAATATCATTGCCAATACGACAATATAGACAATCTAAGTGAAACCAACATGTATCACACTTGCGATGACAAATTTTTTTGTTTATATAGCAAATGCATCGCAAATTTTTTTTTTTGTCGTCGCACATGTGATGAAAACATTACATTGTTTTTATTTCACATCCGTCGCAAGTATGTCAACATTTGATTGTTTATATAGAAAATGTGTCGCAACAATTTTTGTTTTCGTCTCACTTGCGACGACAACATTACATTGCTTTTATTGCACATTCGTCGCAAGTATGTCAACATTTCGTTGTTTATATAGCAAATGCATCGCAACATTTTTTTTGTCGTTGCACTTGCGACAAAAAAATTTCATTGTTTTTATTGCACATCCGTCATAGGTATGTCAACATTGCGTTGTTTATATAGCAAATGCATCGCCACAATTTTTATTGTCGTCGCACTTACGACGATAACATTTCATTGTTTTTATTGCACATCCATCACATGTATGTCAACATTTTGTTGTTTATATGGAAAATGTGTCGCAACAATTTTGTTGTCATCACACTTGCGACGACAACATTTCATTGTTTTTATTGCACATCCGTCGCAGATATATTATTGTTGTTGAAATTGAGATGACAATTATTATTTAAAAAAAATTAGGCTGCAATTTTAATATTAATATTACCATATTAATAACTTTCAATAGAAAACATTGACATTAATTATTATTTATATTAATAACTTCTTTTGATTGAAAAATCTAAAGGTTCATGTGCTCAATCGTTGGTTGTAGTGAGAGATTCAAATACAATAATTAACCATATGGAATTCATTGTACGCTAAAATAGTATCATTCAAGGTTAGAAGGTTACATATAAAATAAATAATGCAATATAGAAGATGAAAAAATACTCAAAGAAAATGTGTCTAAACTGAAATATGTGCTCGGGTGGTACAACAACTAGTTTATAATACTTATTTCAATAAGTCAATGACAATTTATGGATTTTATGTAAGAGTTTCACATGGTGTATTTTACAAATACAAAACACAATCCTAAGACTCTAACACAACTCAATTGACCTTCACTCAAATAGTTAAATAGTAATTAGGCCTTCAAAGTGCTTCAATGTATGGTGATGCAACCCACCATAGAAAACACATGAATGCATGAGAGGCACTATGATTCCACTATAGGGGAAGATGAAAGGGGACCTATGGGAAAATAAATCCTTTATCTCCAAGGTCATTCTCAGAACTCATATTCTTCTACAATGTGCCTTAAATGAATCCATATACCTTCTTTGACTTATCAACCAATCCTTGAATCTATGTAAGAGGTTGGTGGGGAAAGTATTTTCACATAATAATGGGAGCATGGGTTGATTACAATCTTCATGCCATGGGAAGTGTAATATTCCAACATTCCGCTAGTTATAGGTAATATCATCCATCATTTCCACCAATGATATCATTGTCATTGATGCTAACATTATGGGAAGCACTCTAACATTAATTCTCTACATATTTCATGTTTTATTCTCCATTTCCAACCCATACCAATTTGGAAATTAACCAAAAGAAACATCAAGAAGAGGAAAATTGTAGACTTTGGATGAAATATGATAGTTGTAGGGGAGCATATAGGATAGGGAAGATAACAATTCATCATTCACTATTCATTATATACTCTTTACATCCTTGAGAGACAAATATAGTTCTTTTAGGAAATTCTTAGAAAGAATACAATAGATCAAGCTCTTTCTATCCACACTAAAGAGAACTACAGAGAATAATATATCTAAGGGACCATGAAGTACATAAAGTGAATATATTCCTTATGTTGCATGTTGTAGTGGAAGAGAGTTCCTTATCTATCATAGGATGAATCAGATTCTTGTAATGCTTTGTGTTGAGAAGGTTAGGTAAGAATGTGAGTAGAAAGTTTGGGATGAGAAATATAGAATCTTATTGCTTGGTTTTTTCACCATGGTGGCCTCATAGCCTAGGTTGGTGGTGGTATATACACTAGATGGTTGTGGTTCAATGGAAAGTTTCTCTTACATGTCCAATCTCTTGGACCAATTTTTGTTAAAAGACCAGTCTCATTTTTTTGTTTATGAATATGAAAAATTACTATTACTCCCAGTCATAAAAAAATTATGTGTTATGCATGCTATGTGTCAATTTTTTTTTCCAATTTTGAATTTACGTATACAAGGAAATGAAGAAAAATTTCATGATGCAAGAGAAGAAAATGATTTACACCTTTCCAAATATGTGTTTTGGATCATGGATGTGACCACCCTTCAAACCTACATTTTTCAGCGACATTAAAATGTTAAATGACTGAATAATATCTAAACATGTATGATTAAATAGCCATGTACAAGTGCAAAGGAAGGATACTAAGTGGGCTTGAAACATGAGAACTCTTAGCTCACACATACACAATACATACGATAAGACGCCATGTAAAACTCAAGTGCACCACTATCTAAATAAGGGATTTTTATCCTTTGGAATACATTGTGCAAGAAGATTAGATATGAAGTCTACCTAATAAAATATCATCCCATTCTTTAGCACCCCATGCACAATCAAAATCCATCTTAACCATATGTATCCGGTGCATCGTTTACCATACAGGAGGTTCAAGAGAATTGCTAAGGATTGAAGTTCTCATAAGAATGGAGGGAGGACATGAAGCCTAAGGAAATGGTTGGATGATATGGAGTTCACTATAGTGTAAAATTGCTTAAATATTTATAACCTATAAGGTTACATATAAAATAAATAATGCAATATAGAAGATGAAAAAATACTCAAAGAAAATGTGTCTAAACTTAAATATGTGCTCGGGTGGTACAACAACTATTTGATAATACTTAGTTTAATAGGTCAATGATAATGTATGGCTTTGATGTAAGAGTTTAACATGGTGTATTTTACAAATACAAAACACAATCCTAAGACTCTAACACAACTCAATTGACCTTCACTCAAATAGTTAAATAGTAATTACGCCTTCAAAGTGCTTCAATGTATGGTGATGCAACCCACCATAGAAAACACATGAAGGCATTAGAGGCACTATGATTCCACTATAGGGGAAGATGAAAGGGGACCTATGGGAAAATAAATCCTCTATCTCCAAGGTCATTCTCAGAACTCATATTTTGCTTTAAATGAAGCCATATACCTTCTTTGACTTATCAGCCGATCCTTGAATCTATGTAAGAGGTTGTTGGGGAAAGTCTTTTCACATAATAATGGGAGGATGGGTTGAGTACAATATTCATGCCATGGGAAGTGTAAGAGTCCTACATTCCGCTAGTTATAGGTAATTTCATCCATCATTTCCACCAATGATATCATTGTCATTGACTCTAACATTGTGGGAAGCACTCTAACATTAATTCTCTACATATTTCATGTTTTATTCTCCATTTCCAACCCATACCAATTTGGAAATTAACCAAAAGCAACATCAAGAATAGGCAAATTGTATACTTTGGATGAAATATGATGATTGTAGGTGATCATATAGGATAGGGAAGATAACAATTCAGCATTCACTATCCATGATATACTCTTTATATCCTTGAGAGACAAATATAGTTCTTTTAGGAAATTCTTAGAAAGAATACAATAGATCCAGCTCTTTCTATCCACACTAAAGAGAACTAGAGAGAATAATATATCTAAGGGACCATGAAGTACATAAAGTGAATACATTCCTTATGTTGCATGTTGTAGTGGAAGAGAGTTCCTTATCTATCACAGGATGAATTAGATTCTTGTAATTCTTTGTGTTGAGAAGGTTAGGTAAGAATGTGAGTAGAAAGGTTGGGATGAGAAATATAGAATCTTATTTCTTTGTTTTTTCACCATGGTGGCCTCATAGCCTACGTTGGTGGTGGTATCTACACTAGATGGTTGTGGTTAAATGGAAATTTTCTCTTACATGACCAATCTCTTGGACCAATTTTTGTTAAAAGATAAGTCTCATTTTTTTGTTTATGAATATGCAAAATTACTTTTACTCCTAGTCATAAAACAATTATGTGTTATGCATGCTATGTGTCATTTTTTGTTTCCGATTTTGAATTTAAGTATACAAGGAAATGAAGGAAAATTTCATGACGCAAGAGAAGAAAATGATTTACACCTTTGGAAATATGTGTTTTGGATCATGGAGGTGACTACCTTGAAACATGCATTTTTCAAAGACATTAAAAGGTTAAATGACTGAATAATAGCTAAACATCTATGAGGAAAAAACCATGTACAAGTGCAAAGGAAGGCTACTAGGTGAGCTTGAAACAAGAGAACTCTTAGCTCACACATACAAAATACATAAGATAAGACGCCATGTAAAACTCAAGTGCACCACTATCTAATTAAGGGATTTTTAGCCTTTGGAATACATTGTGAAAGAAGATTATATATGAAGTATACCTAATAAAATATCATCCCATGCCTGAGCACCCCATGCATAATCAAAATCCATCTTAACCATATGTATCTAGTGCATCGTCTACCATACAAGAGGTTCAAGAGAATTGCTAAGCCTTGAAGTTCTCATAAGAATGGAGGGAGGCCATGAAGCCTAAGAAAATGGGTGGATGATACGGAGTTCACTATAGTTTAAAATTGCTTAAATATTTCTAACCTACAAGGTTACATATAAAATAAATAATGAAATATAGAAGATGAAAAAATACTCAAAGAAAATGTGTCTAAATTGAAATATGTGCTTGGGTGGTACAAAAACTATTTGATAATACTTGTTTCAATAGGTCAATGACAATGTATGGCTTTGATGTAAGAGTTTCACATGGTTTATTTTACAAATACAAAACACAATCCTAAGACTCTAACACAACTCAATTGACCTTCACTCAAATAGTTAAATAGTAATTAGGCCATCAAAGTACTTCAATGTATGGTGATGCAACCCACCGTAGAAAACACATGAAGGCATTAGAGGCACTATGATTCCACTATAGGGGAAGATGAAAGGGGACCTATGGGAAAATAAATCCTCTATCTCCAAGGTCATTCTTAGAAATCATATCCATGTACAATGTTCCTTAAATGAAGACATATACCTTCTTTGACTTATCAACCAATCCTTGAATCTATGTAAGAGGTTGGTGGGGAAAGTCTTTTCACATAATAATGGGAGCTCGAGTTGAGTACAATCTTCATGCCATGGAAAGTGTAAGAGTCCTACATTATTCTAGTTATAGGTAATGTCATCCATCATTTCCACCAATGATATCATTGCCATTGACTCTAACATTGTGGGAAGCACTCTAACATTAATTCTCTACAATATTCATGTTTTATTCTCCATTTCCAACCCATACCAATTTGGAAATTAACCAAAAGAAACATCAAGAAGATAAAAATTGAAATATAATGGTTGTAGGTGAGCATATAGGATAGGGAATATAACAATTCATCATTCACTATCCATTATATACTCTTTATATCCTTGAGAGACAAATATAGTTCTTTTAAGAAATTCTTAGAAAGAATACAATAGATCAAGCTCTTTCTATCCACACTAAATAGAACTATAGAGAATAATATATCTAATAGACCATGAAGTACATAAAGTGAATATCTTCCTTATGTTGCATGTTGTAGTGGAAGAGAGTTCCTTATCTACCACAGGATGAATCAGATTCTTGTAATGCTTTGTGTTGAGAAGGTTAGGTAAGAATGTGAGTAGAAAGGTTGGGATGAGAAATATAGAATCTTATTGCTTAGTGTTTTCACCATGGTGGCCTCATAACCTAGGTTGGTAGTGGTATCTACACTAGAGGGTTGTGGTTCAATGGAAATTTTCTCTTACATGACCAATCTCTTGGACCAATTTTTGTTAAAACATAAGTCTCATTTTTTTGTTCATGAATATGCAAAATTACTCTTACTCCCAGTCATAAAAAAATTATGTGTTATGCATGCTATGTGTCATTTGTTTTCCAATTTTGAATTTAAGTATACAAGGAAATGAAGGAAAATTTCATGACGCAAGAGAAGAAAATGATTTACACCTTTGGAAATATGTGTTTTGGATTGTGGAGGTGACCACCCTTCAAACCTTAATTTTTCAAAGACATTAAAAGGTTAAATGATTGAATAATAGATAACAATCTATGAGGAAATATCCATGTACAAGTGCAAATGAAGGCTACTAGGTGGGCTTGAAACAAGAGAACTCTTAGCTCAGACATACACAATACATAAGATAAGACACCATGTAAAACTCAAGTCCACCACTATCTAATTAAGGGAGGTTTAGCCTTTGGAATACATTGTGAAAGAAGATTAGATATGAAGTCTACCTAATAAAATATCATCCCATGCTTGAGCACCCCATGCATAATCAAAATCCATCTTAACCATATGTATTTAGTGCATCGTCTACCATACAAGAGGTTCAAGAGAATTGCTAAGGCTTGAAGTTCTTATAAGAATGGAGGGAGGCCATGAAGCCTAAGGAAATGGATGGATGATATGGATTTCACTATATTTTAAAATTGCTTAAATATTTCTAACCTATAAGGTTACATATAAAATAAATAATGAAATATAGAAGATGAAAAAATACTCAAAGAAAATGTGTCTAAATTGAAATATGTGCTCGGGTTGTACAACAACTATTTGATAATACTTATTTCACTAGGTCAATGACAATGTATGGATTTGATGTAAGAGTTTCACATGGTGTATTTTACAAATACAAAACACAATCCTAAGACTCTAACACAACTCAATTGACCTTCACTCAAATAGTTAAATAGTAATTAGGCCTTCAAAGTGCTTCAATGTATGGTGATGCAACCCACCATAGAAAACACTTGAAGGCATGAGAGGCACTATGATTCCACTATAGGGGAAGATGAAAGGGGACCTATGGGAAAATAAATCCTTTATCTCCAAGGTCATTCTCAGAACTCATATTCTTCTACAATGTGCCTTAAATGAAGCCATATACCTTCTTTGATTTATCAACCAATCCTTGAATCTATGTAAGAGGTTGGTGGGGAAAGTATTTTCACATAATAATGGGAGCATGGGTTGAGTACAATATTCATTCCATGGGAAGTGTAAGAGTTATACATTCCGCTAGTTATGGGTAATGTCATCCATCATTTCCACCAATGATATCATTGCCATTGACTCTAACATTGTGGGAAGCACTCTAACATTAATTATCTACATATTTCATGTTTTATTCTCCATTTCATGTTTTTTGTTTATGAATATGCAAAATTACTATTACTCCCAGTCATAAAAAAATTATGTGTTATGCATGCTATGTGTCATTTTTTTTCCGATTTTGAATTTAAGTATATAAGGAAATGAAGGAAAATTTCATGACGCAAGAGAAGAAAATGATTTACACCTTTTCGAAAATGTGTTTTGGATCGTGCAGGTGACCACCCTTCAAACCTGCATTTTTCAAAGACATTAAAAGGTTAAATGACTGAATAATAGCTAAACATCTATGACCACCCATATTGCTCGATAATATCATCTCTCTATGATTTCAATGTTCAACTTGTTACATCCGCATTCTCAATCAAGGTATTTAGCATGTTTATGCATGGAAACAATTCCTCTTTGTATCCCACCTTATGGAATCACAAGACATTAACATTGAAATCCTTGGGTTCCTGTCCTTGGCTTATTTTTCTTCTCTCAATGATTTTTGGAAGGTTTAACATCATTGTACATACCATAGAGGAATGAATAAGTAGGCTTTGAGACAATGTTGAGTAGCAACACCAGGTCCATGACACAATGAAAATAACGATAATTCTCTTTGTCATGTGAGACACAATGAAACATGTCACAAGACTTTGAAAGTTGCATATAGCATGTCACAATATTTTGGAAGTTGCATCATTAAGAGAAGTTGAAATTATCATTAAGTGTATAACAAAATTACATTCACAGATGTATACAAGCCATAGAAATAGCCTTGTCTATATTATCAACTATATAATGTACATATAATTGTCTTATAAAATTATTACATGAAATCATGAATTTCTTTTAGTCTTCTTTTGTACTGATTTCCAGTTCTTAAGCAAATCATCCATGCCCATGTCTTCGTTTACTGGGTGCTCTTCAGTAGTTGATGTTGTTTTAGTCCTTTCACGCTGAGTGCGTCTGGTCTCGTACCCACGTCATGGATGCTGTTGTGAGGGGCCATCACCTAAAAAAATAAAAATATTAAATTTATATGGCCAATTTTTAAATATCATTGAAGTAGTTCATTAATATTAAAAAAAAACTTTGCAATGTAATTATTTACCTGGTCCTCTAGTCGGCACCATTGGAATGGTTGTCGTCCTGTTCACCTGATCTTCAGGTCGAGGATGATCATATATGACATTCTCTGCCATTGAAACGTCAAAATTTATAAGTATATGATTAATATATAGACATTTTACCATCATGGGCCTCAGTCACAGGAACATCTTGGGGCTCCACCTCACTGGGATGGGGCTGTTGGGGAGCATCATGATATTCTAGTTTCATTTCACTATCAACACTTTGTTGTTCAGTACTAATGGTTTCGTTGATAGTGTTTCTCCCTTGATTAAAACAAAGTAAGACATTAAATTATGGATGATATCAAACATTTACGTATTTTATAAGTAACGAAAGGTTAATGTGGACTGATTTTTATTTACCTTATCCCACAAATTGGATCTTGGGGTCTACCCCATGCTTTTCCTACGATCAACCACGACTTTATAACTGTACTTGTAACCAATTTGGAGGTATTCATCCATGGTTTTAGTTTCGAAGTCGTCGCCCTGCATTGCATAAGGGTATGGTTTTTTAATTTTTTTGGTTGCAATTACCTTAAATTTGTAAGGTGATACAAATAATATTCTTAAGATGTTTGGGTACTTATGATTCATGACTCTAACCTCGAGTAGCCGCCCTAGCCTAGCTTGTGTTGGCCATGTTTGGAAATCCTTGATTTGGTTGCCTTCGAAGTGTCAGGAAACCTATCATCAAAATTTTCAAGTATGTTATATATAACCACACTTTTATTTAGATCTAAAGAAAAATAAAGCAAGTATTGAATTCAAAAAATTGTAATTTACCTTGGTGTACTAGTTATTTGTTCTCTCGATTTTTTCAAAATATTCTCTTTTGCATCATCAATGATCACCTTCCACTCCCTCTCTAGAATTGAGGGAGGACGCTCATACCTAGTATTTCTTGCCAATCTTCATCTGTAAACATCTCACGTATATTTTAAATATCCACCCGCTGCAGATGTGACCGCTTTTGTATTGAATGTGTCTACACCAAAGAGGCCTTCAAGATAATCCATAAGTTCCCTTTTGAGGTTGGAATTCTGGAAATTCCACCTCATGCGTAAGGTTTCCCCAAAAATAGACAAGGCCTTTCTCTCTACATGCCTATAAAAAAGGTCGTTTCCTACACACAAAAAGATATGATCATTAATTTAAAAATAATAATCTAGATGATTTATGTATGAGGACAACATTAAATGATTAAAATATGAATTAAAACTACCTAGGAGTCTTGATTGTTTTAATGGAAGTCCATTATTGTCAACCAAAAATGTGCATGGAAGGGTCCCCGTGCTTGTCACACGTCTAGCTCCAGGAAATGCAACCATCTCAACCACATTACTATGATCCTCATCTCTGCCACCATCTCTAGACTTTGATTGAGGTGTGGATGCATGTCAGTGTGTGTCATGGATCCTATCTAAATGAGGTGTGGAATATGGAGAAGTAAATAGTGCTCTAGTAGTTGTATGACCTCCCGCATCAGGACTCTGTAGTGTCTTTGTAGCGCCACTACTACCAACACTGGGTTGAACAGGCTCCAAATATTCCTTTATAAAAAAGAAAATGTTTTTTCGCGAGATAATGTAAAAGTTAAAGAACAAAGTATCATAATTGAACATATGAGTGCATTAAAAAAAAAAAATTATGGTTATTACCTTATATGTGTTAAGTTGCGACATAAGGATCTTGATCTTTTTTTTACGTCCGAAGTTTGTTCTAGATGATCTAACAAGCTAACAAGTTCCTTGTTATCTTTAATGATCTTTTTTTTTAATAAGAAAATGGGATCAATGCAAGAATACAATCCCTCCTCTTCGGCGGAATCATGATCCACATGGCCTACTGACTACATATAATTTCGGCAAAAACAATGTTATTTCAATAAAATTATATAAGAAAATAATAAAAACAACATAAAATGAAAGTGGAAATTGATAATCATTTACATGTTTTGTGGCTGGCCCTTTTCCACGATCATCCTACCACATTATAATATAATTAGAACCCCCAAATATTTAAAAAATTGTTAATGATAACAAAAAAACAATGTTAAAGATAATATTTACAACAATGTTAAAGATAATAAAAAAATATAATGCAATAAGTAGAGGTTTCTTAAAGAGGTGTTGCATAAGAACCTGTTATCACTCTATAAATTCCCAAAGGTTGTTGTGAGGTAAGAAGAAATTTATCAGAGGTAACCTTAACCAACCACTTTGAAACAGGGAGCTAGCCCTACCATTTTCAGAGAGGGATCTCTCTATGAGTATTATATTTGTTTGGATTTTCAAGATTTTAGGCTAGTTAGAAAGAATATAACCGAGTTGTTTGTATTGTTTTTAAATGAAATGGATGAACATCACTTACTCTTCCATTGGGCTATGGGGTCTGTTTTAAAAAGATAGAGGTTAAAGACAGATTTTATGAGATTCGTTTTATAGGGTGAGATAATGCTAATGCTGGATTCTTTAGCAATAAAATGGTGTATTGTTGAAAAAGGTGAGATATCAATTAAAACAAAAAAGAATTTAAGAATTTATTTGTTATAACATCAGAAGAGAAAACATTTAAATCTATAAAAGATTAAGAACATAGTACACAATGGAAAATTTTGCAACTTTAATTTCTTTTAAAGATTAGATTTAGAAAGACAATATGATAACTGAGAAGGGAAAAACTTTTACGCAGACAGAGGAAACTTCACCAACAATTAACACGCATGAATCTTGTGAAACTTCTCTTTGTATTACTGGAATAACCTCTTGATAAAAATTACAATGATTAGAGATTGCTTGGCCGTAAATATTAAAAACCCCCAATACTTCTAAGTTGGAAATATTTATAATAAAATTTACAAACGACCCTGTCATTAATGATCAGGACGTGATAGAGTCTGAGTCTAACCAACTAGATAACAAGATGCAGAAATGTAGTAACTGATGATGATGTGTCGAATCTCTCATGCTGATTTCGGGGAAGACCATTGGTGAGTCATTCGAATGAATTTAACTCTACTGGACGCTGAGCTGGACAAGGCTTTACCTTTACTCAATCAATTTGCACAACACATCCCATCTTTGTGTGCTTGAGATGGTAACTTTCAATAGTCGGTGGTAGACTTCATCCATATTGGTGTATTTAGCAAAAGTTGGCTTGATGAGGAAGATGTACTTGATTTTGTGTTGTATGCTGAGGTCATGCTACAGAGTCTTCAAGAACACTTTGCCCGTGATGCTTCCTTGTATCCCTGAAAACTTGGAACTGTCTTTGGCCATGGTAGTGATCTTTTTCTTGTAATCGAACAAAGTCATTAATTTATCATTTAGGACATGTAGATCAGGAAGGCCCTTTTTTTTGTAAGGCTTCAATCTTGCTAAAAACTCTTTGAACCCCAATTTCCATGTTCTGTGATTTCTCCTCCAACTGTAGCATTAATCCCCTCTTGGTCAACACTCTTTTGAATTCAAGGATAGTTTATGTCATGTCTTCAACTTTTAGGTCCTCAAGCTCTTCCTTGGTTTTTGAATTCAAAAACTTGATGATCTCGTTGGATGTCAAGGGAATCGCACCCAACTCTGTTCTTATCCTATCAATGGCCTGCCTACTCTTCAACACATGATCATGTTGTTCAAACATGATTTTCACCATGGTTCAAATCTCATTTATGGAATTAGAGATGTTTGTCCAGATATTTTCCTTAGCCTCAGCTAATGTCTTTCTTGCCACTGTTTGTTTCTGGAGCTGTTGTATTTCCTTCTTAAACTTCTCTGTTGCCTGTCTATCAACATTGTATCTTGTTTGGAAAGAAGACTTGAGTTCCTGTAGACTTTCAATATCCATTTTCAGCCTATTGATCTATGTTCCCTGCAGAGTCATTTCCTCCATGGACTTTGCTAGCTCCATAGTCTTTTCCAATGTTGTCAATGGAGTTGTTGATGGAATTTCTGTTGTAGTGGTTGTTGGCATAGCTACTATACTAACTTATGTGATGGTAACTACACTCAATGGAATGACTTCCATCGGGGTTGATTGTTCCTTCTCTTTTAATAACTTTTCCAACTCTGCCTCCATTTCCATGAGCTGTGCATTCTGTTGCATGATAAGTTTCATCAATTCTTCTTTCTCATTTTCTGCCTCGGCTATTTATTTAGCTTGTGAATCCTCTATTGGTGGCAATTTCAGTTGTTTTCTCAAATATGCAATGTCATCATTCTTTTTCTTCACCATCTCCTCTGTTGCTTTTACATTCGAGGGATCATACCCAACCTTGAGCACCAACTCCTCTAAGGATTTTATTCTGTTATCCTTTGCAAAAGAGGATATATTTTCCAACCTCAATTGGGTTTGAACATTGCTTAAATACACCTGTAAATTTTTTGTTGTAGAGGAACCATGTGCCAATGTGGAGAAAACCATTTCTCCAGTCTGTCTGTGCAAGTACATCTGGTCAACTGGATGGACTTGTTTGGTGTCAAAAATGATAGTCGACCTCTTGTAATCAGTGATCTCTTTGGGTTGAGACACCTGTGCTTGCAGAAATTCCAGATGCATTCTTCCTTTCTCTGTGTCAAAGGCTGGCAACAATTGATGTTGTGTTGTGGAAGTTTGCTTCCAAAACTAAGAGTAGGTGTTGTTGGTCAGCGTCTAGTTCTTCTTTTTAATCATTTCATATTTTTAAAAAATTCTTAGAGGTACATATCCTTGTGGAGTTTGGGTGGTCACAACTATCTCTGTCTTCTTCTTTGAAGAAGAAATTGACACCACCTGCTATCTTCTTTCAATCATTATGGCAGAGTAGGGCTCTTCCTCACCAAACATGTGAGTAGCATGAGTGGTTTTGGGTTTCTTGTTGTATACCTGAAAATCTTATGTTGATACCTCAGTGATTGAAGGTGAATCATCCTTTCTTGGACTTTTTTCCTTGGGTACCTATGGAGTGGTAGTCAGTGAAATAGGGGCTGAAGGAAATTCTTGTGGCTTTGTATCTACCAGAGTGTTTGCTTCCCATTCTGTCTGGTTCACATACTTTTCAATTTCTGGTTTGAGGGTGTGAGCATAAGGTGAAATTTTGTTCTTGGATCTCATCTCTATAGTGAACCCACTGGGGTCATATCGCCAAATAAAACTGGTGTTGAATTTCATTTCCTTCAATAATTTATCTGCCTCTTCCCCAACAACTCGACTGTTGCAGATAAATGGTCCTATTTTCCCTTTGATCTGCATCTGTTGTTTTTTCTTTAGAGAAACAAAATGGATGTCATCTGAGTTTATCATCTGACGAATATACTTCAGTGTGAATATTCAAACAAGTACATACTTGGGTAACTTGTATGGAGATAGTTCACACCCATACACTTTGATTTCTGTATGATTCTAGTATAGGAACCAGTCCCCAGTCTATGTGAGATCCGAAAGGTGCATAACTCTTTGGATATCCTCATTTATCCTTGACTCGGGTCTTCCACTAAGCATGCCTACAACTAGGTGATAAAACAACTCAATGAATTGTTTAAAAGTGAACTCAGTGGAGATTCTCCTGAGCAACGACGTCCATAAAGTGACTGCTTCAGGTTTTCTTTCCTTGTCCATCTTCTGCATGTGAAAGGAAAATTTGTCTTCTTGATAAAACATGAACATGTAGGCCAGTATTGAGGAATATTGGAACATGCCTTCTGAAGGGAAATTTGTCAGTTGGTCATGCAGGTTCTTGGCCAAGAAACAGTTGTAGTCGAAATGGGTGGCCACTTTCTCTTCAATAGAGAAAATGGATAGGAAACCTAAGACAGGTTCATCCACCCATTCATCTGAGAAGTAACCGAGCAAACAAAACAGTGTTGAGATAATCTTATTTCCCTTTTCGGAAAATATGGATGAGTGATAGGGAGGATTCCTCTTAGGGAATTGGGCATCTTGATGAAGGAACCACTCGAAGATTTGTGCTCTTTCGGGAAATGTCAGGTTATGATACAATTCTGTCAGAATTTCAATTGTGAGGGGAGAACAGGGTTCATCTCTGGGTACTTGCATCATCTAATCGATGGCGTTGGGTGAAATAAGGAAAAGGGTTTCTCCAGACAAAGATACTATGGCTCTCTGATCAGGGATGGTAGTGTGCTTGGCACTTGAGGGAGAATTCAGGAAAGTGATAGACTTGGGGAAAAAGATACAGAGGGAGATTTGACTACCAAAGCCTGATTTCATCGCTCTGATCGATGAAGGTGTCTCTTAACCACAACTGTAACTCAGAAAAGTCAAATTCAGACCTGGTTTTTGATATTAGATAGTCTTTGTCTGCTAATGGGATCCAGTCAAGATTGACAGGAGGTGGGAGAAAAGGATTTTCCTTTACATTTGATTTTTTACTTTTGGGCGCCATTGATTTCCTCTGGTACCTACACACTGAACACATGTTAGTAGGTGAAAACTTTGGTTGGATGAGGTGTTGCAGAGGCGAAGGAAAATGAGTCTCTAATACGCAGGGTGTGTGAATGGAATGGGAATGGGAACTGACTGAAACAGGGTTGAATTTGAGTGAACGGGTATCCGTTGGGAGAAAAAGGACAGGTCGAATGAACAACAGGTATGTAGCCAATCATAAATGGACAACATGTCATTTAGAGTGTGAGAGGGTAAGGTGAAGGACATCTGATGTGTGAAGACGATTGATGTGTAGACTGGTGATTGAGGGGTGAACAGGAAGATATGACCTCTAACGGTTAGATGGATGGGACGTGATGACGGGGTCATGACATGGAACTTGCAGAGGGTGGTTGTGGGATGTGATACCTCGGGATGGTGGTGGTGAGTTGTAAAAATGGTAGGTGTTAAATTCTTGGAGAGGGTGAGTTAGGATGCAATGAAGTGATGTTGCATTGGGATGGGGCCCGCCTTGACTTGGCTTCATTTTGGACCCCTCCCCCCCCACCGTTAAAGGTTGAATGGTCAAGGAGGGTACGAGATCCCTTGCTAACCGTTGATCTGGGTGAAGTTGGATGAGCCGTTGATTTGGGTGTGTTCTTTAAACATCATGTCGGACCCCCCCCCCCAACTGTTAAAGGTAGAATAGTCGGGGTGTCTGGAAACTCCTGTGGACCGTCCGATTACGCACTGATGGTATGACCGTATATCTGAGCATGCATTTTAAACATCTATTCGGAACCCCCCCCCCCCCTCTGTTAAAGGTCGAATGATCGGGGGGTCCAAAATATTTTCAAAGTCATCCATTTGCATGCTGGTGGGGGAACTATAGATCTGAGCACACCTTTTATTTACCTTTTCGGACCCCCCCCACCGTTAAAGGTCGAACGATTGGGGGGGTCCAGACTCTTTTCTGATCCGTAGATCTGGGTGCCCACAACTCAATCGTAGATCTAGGCCCAATATTTAATCTTCAGGGCACAATTCAATATATGATGCAAAACTTAGTCTTAATGACTTTTTATGGGTTTTGCGCACTGCTTCATTTGCTTTTAATCACCATGGGGTTAGAAAAACATTTCATCATAAAACATCTTGCATTTTTCATCAATCATATTACTTATTTTATTGAAAGGAAGTTGTCTAACCTATGTCCTAACCTACTCATTTTCACATTTAGCCCAGCTTGGACTATTGGACTAAGAAAATACTCTACCTAGGGGCTATTTGACCAAGATTAGACTATTTGGTCAAATTTATTCACTAACTAACTTGATTACTTGGCTAAGTTTAGACAATTTAGCCAAGCTTATTCACTAATCCTAGATACTTAAATTTAAAAGACTTGGCCATGTTTAAACTGTATGGATCAAGTCATTGTCATTTCATGGGGATTTTATCCATTTTCTTTTATGCCCTATTTTGTTTTTCTCATTTCTTTTCTTTTATTTTCCTTTCTTTTCTTTTCTTTCTCCTTTTTTTTCTTTTCTCTTTTTATAATGTAGCACTATCTGCAAGTCAAAAACACTAAAGGGACAAAATTACAATCAACAGATGATCCTATAAATTTTAGGGTTATAACAGTGGCTCCACCTAGGGATGGTATCCTCCTTGTGATATGCCAAGAATCATGCTTCTTGTTGTCTTGAAAATATTCTTCTAGAGCTTCTTCTCTTATCTAACTTGCTTTATTTCGAAAATTTTGATGACATTTTCAGTGTCTTAGGGCCTTCTCCACGGGCTTCAAACACCTGAACAAAAACACCTACACCTAAAATACTTGTAAAAGAAATGATATATACAATGGAATGAAATGGTGATCACTCTACTGAGGTGGCAAGTAATGCTTCAACATCCTGCCATTTATAGGTCCCCTTGGAAGGTATGATCCATCACTATTAGCAAGTAGAAAATAATTATTTCCTCTGAAGGCTTGAATGGTGTAAGGACCCTTCCACAAGCCATCGAACTTTCCATGTTTAACTTTATCTTCATTTCTGGATTCCCATCTCAAAAGTAGATCACCCAATTCGAAATTATCCTCTTTGGTTCTCTTTTCATAAATATTTTTAATATTTTCCTGGATCACTTGAGTTCTATTATAAACTTCTTCTCTAGATTGCATTAGGTGGATCATTTGATTTATTCTTCCTTGGACATCATTTGGTTCTTCTTGTGTTTCCTGTAATAGTTTCATGATCGTAACTCCTAATGAAAGAGGAAAAACTACCTCGGTGCCATACACTAACTAGTATGGAGACATACCAATCGATCTTTTGGTGCTTATTCTGTCATCCCAGAGTGAAAAAAAAAATTATTATGCCATGATTTCTTGTTTTCCTATAGTTTCTTTCTGAGAATGTTCACCAGAATTTTGTTAGAAGACTCAGCTAGCCCATTTCCCTATAGGTAATGAGCCATTGAGTGTCCCAAAGTAATATGATATTGATTACAAAAATCTATGAGCCTTTTGGATCTGAAAGCAGCTACATTGTCAGCTATAATTTTTCTGGGGCATCCAAAATGAGACAAAATGTTAGTTTCTAAAAACTTGATGATGACAGAGTCAGTAGCTTGCATGCATGGTACAACCTCGATCCACTTGGTGAAGTAGTCAATGGCCATAAGGATCCATTTATGTTGGCCCGAAGAGGGAGGATGTATTCCACCAATGACGTCTAGCCCCCATTGTTGGAAAGGAGATTCAACAGAGATGGGTTTCATTAGGAGTGGCAGAAGCTTCCTTTTACCTTCAAAAATATGGCACTGGTGGAAATAAGTAACCTTCTGGTGAACATCAGCAAACAAAGTAGGCCAGTAAAAGCTAGCTCTTAGAATCTTGTTAGTTGTGGTCTTCTATCTCAGGTGCCCACCACAGTCTCCTGCATGAAAATCTTGAATAACTTTGTCAGATTCATCTTTTAACAAGAAATTAAGCAAGATACCACCAGTGTCTTTCCAATAGAGATTGCCTTCCAAAATAAAAAAATTCAATGTTTTCAATTTATCAAATCTAGCTTTGGTCTTAGTCAAACCTGGAGGAGCCTGTAAATTGTGGAGTACAAAAATGAGGTATGCGTACCAAGGGGAGTTTAAGAATGCCTCTTTTATGTTTGGGGTCACCTGCTCTTCCAGTCCGTTTACTGGAGCCAAAAAGTTAATAGCTAAAGCATGAAAATTAGACTCAGCCATTAGTTTGGCCAAATCCTGTCCTTTGATCAATTTAGTAGGTTTTATTTCAATGTCGTATTCCGGAATAACCACAATCCATTTTTTTCTTCTGCCATCTGGATTATCCTGGGTCAGGATATCCTTAACCACTATGTTTGGGACGTATGCAATTGTGTGAGAGTGGAGAATATAAACCCTAAAATATTTTATAGCCTTTACCAGAGCGAAGGCTTGTTTCTCCATAATGTTATAATTCAATGTTGTGTCTCTTAAAGCTTTGCTGAAAAAAGCTATGGGTTGCTCATACCCTTCACTGTTTTTCTGCAACAATATCGTTGATATAGTGTTCTCATATGCAAAGGAGAAAAGATAAAAGTATTTGGTATAGTCTAGGCTAATCGGGACTAGGTCTTGGGTGAGAGCATGTTTCACTTGCTCCAATGACTATTTGGACTCGACGTTCCATTTGATTTTTGTGTCCTTTTTCAACATATTGGTGATATTCCTGAGAAGTTCGACCAAGTTTGGTATGAATCTTCTAAGGAAATTTATTTTTCCAATGAAATATTGTAGTTCTTTGATGTTCCTAGGGTGTTCCACCTTCTGGATAGCTTCTATCCTATTGGGATATATTTTAATACCATCCTTTGAGTTTATGTGTCCCAGTAGTTTTCCTTCCTCTAACTCGAAAAGGATTTTCTTAGGATTCAATGAAATCCCAAATTTCCTGCACTTCTCAAACACACATCTGAGATGGAGAAAATGTTATTCGTCGGGTTTGGAGAAAACAGTTACATCATCCAGATAAATAACTATAAATCTCCCAGTCTCATCCACAAAGGAAATATCCATTTCTCTTTGGAAAGTAGCCCCAACGTTCATCATACCAAAAAGCATCTTTACATACATGAAGGTTCCCCAGGATGTGGTAAAAGTTGTCTTCTCTTGATCTTTTGGATGGACCAGAACTTGGTTGTAACTAGAGAAACCATCCAGTAAAGAGATCCTACTAGATCCAACCACCTTTTGTAAAATATGGTCCATTTTGGATAAAGGGTAATTGTCTTTGAGGGAGACTTTGTTTAGATTTTTGAAATATATACAGAGTCTGATCTCGCCAGTTTTCTTCCTGGTCAGAACTAGATTAGAAACCCATTTGGAAAATCTCAAGGGGACTATGATCTTGGCATCATACATCTTTTTTATTTCTTTCTCTATCAGAGGAAGCAACTTGGGATTAATTCTCCTAAGTTTCTATCTGAAAGGTTTGTGTTCTTCTTTTATGGGAATCTAGTGCTGTATCATACTTGTGTCATAGGATTTTAAGTCCTCATAGCCCCAGGAAAAAAATATATATATTCCTTAAAAATTTCATTGTATTTTCTTTTTTTCTCTAGTGGCAGGGATTTAGACAGTTTTATCATTTTGGGGTTTTGTTCTGTTCCTATGTTGCAATCTTCGACCTCTTTATTGCTAGCTTCAATTTTTCATTTTTTTGGCCACATCGTTAAAATCAAACAAGTCTTCCAATGGAACTAAACCTCTAGGTAACACATTATTTTTCAACTGTAGGATATCAAAATATACATCATTTTCATTGAATTCTTCAACATCTATTGTATTTACACTTCCATTCTCAAAAACATATTTATTTACAAATTTGTCAGCATTTTCTAAATCTATGTTTGTACATTCGAAATCATTTTTACAATGCAAAAAATCTTCAATTTGATCGTCATTTCCAAATACCTACCAATATTTGATGTTGTCAGGAACGGTGGGTCTACACTTCACCTCCACTGTGTACTTGCGAGTGGGATGAAAAGGGATTTTACCGGTAGCTATTGACATAGCCGGTCCATCTGTGAGTATATTTTGTCCCCTAGGCATCACCTGCAAGTCAATCTCAGTAAATCATTGAAGGGCATCTAAAACAACATTCCTATAGGCTCTCAGTCTGGGATGTTTTGTTGCATACTCACCTTTGATTTGCTTGATAATCAATTCAGAATCACCCTTTACCATTATCTACTTAGCACCAACTTTATTCAATAATTTCAAGCCGAGCATTAAAGCCTCGTACTTGGCTATGTTGTTAGTACATTGGAAGTTTAGTTTATAAGAATTATTCTCGGAGTACTTTGATCTATGGTTATGCATCCACACTCCGGCTCCAGTTCCTTCTTTAATCACAACACCATCAAAGTCCTTGCTCCAGAAGTCTGCTAGCAATTCCTCATTTTCTTCAATCATGGGGTTTCTTACTTCGATAACTTCTTTATCATCCTTTGGATCAGGTGCATCATCCTCCAATTGTGTGATTTGTTCTTCAAGATCACCGTAATTATATAGAATAAAAGAATCCAAGTCATAGTGTGCGTAATATAGTGGGTAATTGTGTGGATTTTCCTGACTACTGACCATATACTTCATCAGTGTTTCCCTATAAAGTCTTCTCTGTTGACCAAAAACTGGAATGGTGGCATAGGACATATCTAGCTACAAGGTTCCTCTCAATTTATCTCCCCAAGACCTTGATAGAAACATACCATACTTGGGGGGAATGTCTGCCACGACGATGTCCATCACCAAAAAATTTCGTCAGGATTTGAGCCAAGGTGATGCATAAGTATTTAATCAGGCATATACATTTGACCTTGCTAGAGTCGAACGAATGAAAATATTTATAGGGTCTGGTGACCTCGAGTCCCAACTTTTCCATCATGGATTTGGGCATTAGGTTGTGAGAGGCACCTAAATCCAGCATAGTGTTGTGTAATATTAGATCATGGATATTTAGGCTGATGTAAAAAGGGGCCACGGCACCATTATCAGTTTGATCGTCAACTTCAGGACCAAACAGGAGCTCAGGTCGATCATCGGCAAGGTTTACTATGTCAGAGTGGTCTACAGATCCAACATTCAAGGCTTTGGTACCTATATTGGGTTCTATGCTTAGATATTTTATCACGTGAGACCTATAAGCATTCTTGTTCATCATCTCGGAGAGGGGAATGGGAATCTTCAATTTTTCTAGTTCCCCTTCAAGGCTGAAAGGAGCAGTGGTTTTGTTTAAACTCTGTACATGTGATTTATCGATAGAAATTATGTGGGCAGGTGCACCTATTTGAATGGTTGATGAAACTTATATCTGACTTGTTCCCTTAAGAATTTATGGAGTTTTGTGTGCAAGGGATTCAATGTCATTCCACCCAGGGGCTTTCTTAGGAAGGTTTTTTGAGGTTTTCTTGATTTCAGTAGCCTTCTTCGGAGAATTCTCGTTAGTCTTATTACTCCTCAAATTATACTGCCTGTGAACCTCCATTATAGCGTTCTCAAAGGCTTGTTATTATGTTTTCTCGGCTTCCTCATTTACCTCTGTTTGTGAAGGGAGAAATATTTCATGTTCTTCCTGGGTAAGGAAAATAGATTCATGATCGTGATCATGATCACCCATTAAATTTATATGAGTATCCTCAAACTAATCAATTAATTATTCCCCATTATCAATGTATTTTTCCTGGAGAGGTGGTCTAATCTGTTGATGAGGTCCCCTTTGTTCTTGTTTATCTCTTGGATCTCTCTGTCTAATCTGAGGTGGATTTCTTCTAAAGTTCAGGTTTTTGATTTGAGGGGCAGTTTGGTTCTCCCTAGGTGGGTTCCTGTCAGTTATGGTGAGTCTCTCCATCATTTTATCCATAGCTCTGGTGAGAGAATATAATTTGGCATCTGATGAGGAAGTGGAAGGTTCTTCTTTGATGGTGACTGTCTTTTCTATTCTCTGCCTAACCCTTCTAGCCAAAAGATTTGCTTCTACACTAACGACACTTCTTTTCATGTCTTCCAGAGTTGCTGCATTTCTTTCCCTTAATTGATATGACATGTTGGCGTCAACCATTAGAGAACTTTATTAACGCCAAACCTTGTGGTGGTTTGACTTTAGTTGGGATAGCATTGTATAGATTGTTGAAATGAGTGCAGTAATCCCACACTGTCTCTCCTTGGTTCCTTCTGATGTTCTCATACTCTGAAAGAATTTGGAGAGGATTTTTCTTTACCTCCCATCGATCAAGGAAAGTCTGGTGAAATCCAACAATATTAGTAATGGTAGAAACACGTAAAGTTTTGAACCACTCTTTCACTTCTCATCTGCACCTCAGCTTCGTCTACTTCCTCCAGGTCAAAGTAATCATTCATTTTGTCAACATGTTGTTGTGCATTCAAGGGACCAGTACTATCAAACTGTGGGAGTCTAGTTTGATAATCTTGGGGCATGTCATGTAAAGGAGGAACCAATACCAATGGAGCATATCTTGCCGCCATGATTGGTGGAGGCTGAACAACAACTTGTGTGATAGGAGAGGTAATACCTGAAGATATAGAAGACGACATGATTGGAGGAATGGAGTGACCTGGTTTAGTTTTAGTAGAAAATGCAGCAATAGTTAAACAAAGAAGTTTGACAGACTAATGAAGATGAAGTTTGTCTAGGGCTTGACCAAGATTTGTGACTAGGTCTTCAAGCTTATCAGTCTCGGGGTGAAAATGTTGATCAACTTCAGCTCTAGGAGAAAGTATCTCAGGGGTCCTAGGCTGAAAAAGGGTTTGGTCTAAGACTGTTTTACTGAAAAAACTGTCAGATTTTGTCTTGAAAAGACTTGTTCGAAAGGGTATTTCAGGCTCAAGTTCTGGAAGAACAACTAATTTTTCTGGGATGGAAAAAGACCTTGGAAGTGGGTTGTTACTCCTCAAAATTTTTGCAATATTTTTCTTCCTGAGTAGTCTTTCGGGGTTATCTATTGCTATTGCAGGTTCTGGGTCAGGATGAGATCTGATAGAAATTCTTTTGGGAGCCAGAACTGTTGATTTTATTCTTCCTTTGGAAATTTTAACTATTTATATACAAAATTTAACAACCTCTGAACATTATTTCTAGATAAAATTTAGGGTTTATGTTTCTTCCAGAAATAAAGTTATCTTTGTTCTAGGGGAAAGAAAACAAGGAGTGAAAAGTTTGTTCAGTTCCTCCCTAGTATGGTTCCATTTATGTTATCACTCTGTAAATTCTCAAAGGTTGTTGTGAGGTAAGAAGAAATTTATCAGAGGTAACCTTAACCAACCACTTTGAAACTGGGAGCTAGCCCTACCAGTTTCAGAGAGGGATCTCTCTGTGAGTTTTAGATTTGTTTGGATTTTCAATATTTTAGTCTAGTTAGAAAGAATATAACCGAGTTGTTTGTATTGTTTTTAAATGAAATGGCTGAACATCACTTACACTTCCATTGGGCTATGGGGTCTGTTTTAAAAAGATAGATTTTAAAGACAACTTTTATGAGATTCATTTTACAGGGCGAGATAATGCTAATGATGGATTCTTTAGGAATAAAATGGTGTATTGCTGAAAAAGGTGAGATATCAGTTAAAAAAAAAAGAATTTAATAATTTCTTTGTTATAACATCAGAAGAAAAAACATTTAAATCTATAAAATATTAAGAACAGAGTACACAATGGAAAATTATGCAACTTCAACTTATTTTAAAGATTAGATTTAGAAAGAAAATATGATAACTGAGAAGAAAAAAACTTTTACGCAGACAGAGGAAACTTCACCAACAATTAACATGCAGGAATCCTGTGAAACTTCTCTTTGTATTACTAGAATAACCTCTTGATAAAAATTATAGTGATTAGAGCTTGCTTGGGCGTAAAGATCAACAACCCTCAATACTTATAAGTTGGAAATATTTATAATAAAAGTTACAAACGAACTTGTCATTAATGATCAGGACATGATAGAGTTTGAGTCTAACTAACTAGCTAACAAGATGCAGAAGTGTAGTAACTGATGATGATGTGTCGAATCTCTCATGTTGATTTTGGGGAAGACTATTGGTGAGTCATTCGGATGAATTTAACTGTGTTGGGCATTGAGCTGGACGAGGCTTTACCTTTACTCAATCAATTCGCACAGCCCATCCCATATTTGTGTGCTTGGGATGGTAACTTTCAATAGTCGGCGGTAGACTTCATCCATCTCGGTGTATTTAGCAAAAGTTGGCTTGATGAGGAAGATGTACTTGATTTCATGTTGTATGTTGAGGTTATGTTGCAGAGTCTCCAAGAATGCTTTGCCCGTGATGATGCCTTTTATCCCTGAAAACTTGGAACTTTCTTTGGCCATGCTAGCGATATTTTGCTTGTAATCAAACAAAGTCATTAATTTATCATTTAGGACACGTAGATTAGGAAGACCCTTTTTTTGTAAGGCTTCAATCTTGCTAAAAAATCTCTAAACCAAAATGTCCATGTTTTGAGCTTTCTCCTCCAACTACAGCATTAATCCCCTCTTGGTCAACACTCTTTTGACTTCAAGGATATTTTATGTCCTATCTCCAACTTTTAAGTCGTCGAGCTTTTCCTTGGTTTTTGAATTCAAAAACATGATGATCTCGTTGGCTGTCGAGGGCATCTCACCCAGCTCTGCTCTTATCCTATCAATGGCCTATCTACTCTTCGACACCAGATCATGTTGTTCAAACATGATTTGCACCATGGGCCAAATCTCATTTATGAAATTAGAGATGTCTCTCCAGATATTTTCCTTAGCCTCAACTAATGTCTTTCCTGCCACTGTTTTTTTCTGGAGCTGTTGTATTTCATGCTTAAGCTTCTCTATTGCATGTCTCTCAAAATTGTATCTTGTTTGGAAAGAAGACTTGAGTTCCTGTAGATTTTCAATATCCATTTTCATCCTATTGATATTTGTTCCCTGCAGAGTCATTTCCTCCATGGAATTTGCTAGCTCCACAATCTTTTCCAATGTTGTCAATGGAGTTTCTGATGGAATTTCTGTTGTAGTGGTTGTTGGAATAGTTGTTGTACTGAATTCTGCGATGGGAACTACACTCAATGGAATGAATTCCATCGGGGTTGATTGTTCCTTATATTTTAATAACTTTTCCAACTCTGCCTCCATTTCCCTGAGCTGTGCATTCTGCTGCATGATAAGTTTCAGCAATTCTTCTTTCTCGTTTTCTGCCTTGGTTATTTCTTTAGCTTGTGAATCCTATTTTGGTGGAAATTTTAGTTGTTTTCTCAAAGATGCAATGTCATCATTATTTTTCTTCACCATTTCCTCTGCTTATTTTACATTCGAGGGATCATACCCAATCTTGAGCACCAACTCCTTTAAGGATTTTATTCTGTTATCCTTTGCAAAAGAGGATATGATTTCCAACTTCAATTGGGTCTGAACATTGCTTAAAGACACCTGTAACTATGTTGTTGTAGAGGAAGCATGTGCCAATGTGGAGAAAACCATTTCTCCAGTCTATCTGTGCAAGTCCATCTGGTCAGCTAGATGGACTTGTTTGGTGTCAAAAAAAATAGTCGACCTCTTGTAATCAGTGATCTCTTTAGTTTGAAACACCTATGCTTGCTGAAATTCCAGATGCATTCTTACTTTCTCTGTGTCAAAGGCTAACAACAATCGATGTTGTGTTGTGGAAGTTTGCTTCCAAAACTAAGAGTAGGTGTTGTTGGTCAGCATCTGGTTCTTCTTTTTAATCATTTCATCTTTTTCAAAAATGATTATAGGCACAGATCCTTGTGGATTTTGGGTGGTCACAACTATCTCTGTCTACTTCTTTGAAGAAGAAGTTGACACCACCTGCTATGTTCTTTCAATCATTGTGGCAGAGTAGGGCTCTTTCTCTCCAGACATGTGAGTAGCATGAGTGGTTTTGGGTTTCTTGCTATATACTTGAAAATCTTCTGCTAATACCTCAGTGATTGAAGGTGAATCATCCTTTCTTGGCCTTTTTTTCTTGGGTACCTGTGGAGTGGTAGTTAGTGAAAAAGAGGCTGAAGGATATTCCTATGGCTCTATATCTACCAGAGTGTTTTCTTCCCACTCTGTTTGGTTCACATACTTTTCAATTTCTAGTTTGAGGGTGTGAGCATAAGGTGAACTTTTGTTCTTGGATCTCATCTCTGCAATGATTCCACTAGGGTCATATCGCCAAATAAAACTGGTGTTGAATTTCATTTCCTTCAATAATTTATTTGCCTCTTCCCCAACAACTCGATTGTTGCAGATAAACGGTCTTATTTTCCCTTTGATCCTCATCTGCTATTTTTCCTTTAGAGACACAAAATGGATGTCCTCTAAGTTTATCATCTGACGAATATACTCCAGTGTGAATATTCGAACAAGCACATACTTGGGTAACTTTTATGGAGCTAGTTCACACCCATACCACTTTGATTTCTATGTGATTCTGGTATAGGAACCAATCCCCGGTATTTGTGAGATCCGAAAGGTGCAGAACTCTTTGGATCTCCTTGTTTATCCTTGGATCAGGTCTTCCACTAAGCATGCCTATAGTTGGGTGATAAAACAACTCAATGAATTGTTTAAAAGTGAACTCAATGGAGCTTCTCCTGAGCAACGATGTCCATAAAGTGACTGCTTGAGGTTTTTCTTCCTTGTCCATCTTCTGCATGTGAAAGGAAAATTTGTCTACTTGATAGAACATGAACATCCATGCCAGTATTGAGGAATACCGGAACATGCCTTCTGAAGGGAAATTTTCCAGCTGGTCAGGCAAGTTCTCGGCCAAGAAACCATTGTAGTCGAAATGGGTGGCCACTTTCTCTTTAGAAGAGAAAATGGACAGGAAACCTAAGACAGGTTCATCCACCCATTCATCTGAGAAGTAACTGAGCAAACAACACAGTGTTGAGATAATCTGATTTCCCTTTTCAAAAAATATGGATGAGTGATAGAGAGGATTCTTCTTAGGGAATTGGGCATCTTGAGGAAGGAACAACTCGAAGATTTGTGCTCTTTGAGGAAATGTCAGGTTCTGATACAATTCTGTCAGAATTTCAATTATGAGGGGAGAACAGGGTTCGTCTCTGGGTACTTGCATCATCTGATTGATGGCATCAGGTGAAATAAGGAAAAGGGTTTCTCCATACGAAGATACTATGGCTCTCTGATTAGGGAGGTAGTGTGCTTGGCACTTGAGGATGAATTCAGGAAAGTAATAGACTTGGGGAAAATGATACAGAGGGAGATTTGACTGCCAAAGCCTGATTTTATCACTCTGATCGATGAAGGTGTCTCTGAGCCACGATTGTATCTCAACAAAGTTGAATTCAGACATGGTTTTTTATATTAGATAGTCTTTGTCAGCTAATAGGATCCGATCGAGATCGACAGGAGGTGGGAGAAAAGGATTTTCCACTAAATTTGATTTTTTAATTTTGGGCGCCATTGATTTCCTCCGGTACCTGCACATTGAACACACGTTAGTAGGAGAAAATTTTGGTTAGATGGGGTGTTTTAGAGGTGAAGGAAAATGAGTCTATGATACGTAGGTAGTGTGAATGGAATGGGAACTTATCAAAATGGGGTTGAATTTTAGTGAATGGGTATCCGTTGGGAGAAAAAGAACAAGTCAGATGAACAATGGGTATGTGGCCAGTCATAAATGGCCAATGGGTCATTTAGAGCATTAGCGGGTAAGGTGAAGGACATTTGATGTGTGAAGACGATTGACGTGTAGACTGGTGATTGAGGGGAGAATGGGAAGAATGACCTGTAATGGTTAGACGGATGGGACATGTTAACGGGGTCGTGACATGGAACTTGCAGAGGGTTGTTGTGGGATGTGATACCTTGGGATGGTGGTGGTGAGTTGTAAAAATGGTAAGCGGTAAATTCTTGGAGAGAGGGAGTTAGGATGCAATGAGGTGATTCCGTGTTGGGATGGGGCCCTCCTGGACTTGACTTCATTCCG
>ML796400.1:345813-369550 GCA_009831015.1 Picea engelmannii
GGGGGGGGGGGTTCTACAAAATCATGTGGATCATCCGATTACACACTGATGGGATGATCGTAGATCTGAGAACACATTTTAAACATCTTTTCGGACCCCCCCCCCCCCCACTGTTAAAGGTCAAACGATTGGGGGGGTCCGGAATCTTTTCAGAGCCATCCATTGTGTGCTAGTGGGGGAACCATAGATCTTAGCACACCTTTTACTTACCTTTTCGGACCCTCCCCCCACCATTAAAGGTCGAATGATGGGGGGGGGTCCGAACTCTTTTTTGATCCATACATCTAGGTGCCCACAACTCAGTCGTAGATCTAGGCACGATCTTTAATCTCCAGGGCACAATTCAATATATGATGCAGAACTTAGGATTAATGATTTTTATGGCTTTTGCACACTACTTATTTTGGTTTTTATCACCATGGGGTTAGAAAAACATTTCATCATAAAAAATCATGCATTTTTCATCGATCATCTTACATATTTTATTGAAAGGAAGTTGTCTAACCTATGTCCTAACCTACTCATTTGCACCTTTAGCCCAACTTAGACTGTTGGACTAAGAAAATACTCTACCTAGGGGCTATTTGACCAAGATTAGACTGTTTGGTCAAATTTATTCACTAACTAACCTTATTACTTGGCCAAGTTTAGACGTTTAGCCAAGCTTATTCACTATTCCTAGATACTTAAATTTAAAAGACTTGGCCATGTTTAAACTATATGGATCAAGTCATTGTCATTTCATGGGGCTTTTATCCATTTTCTTTTATGCCCTCTTTTGTTTTTTTCATTTCTTTTCTTTTCTTTTCCTTTCTTTTCTTTTCTTTTTCTTTTCTTTTCTTTTCTCTTTTTAGAATACAGCACTATCTGCAAGTCAAAAACACTAAAGGGACAAAATTACAATCAACAGTTGATCCTATAAATTATAGGGTTATAATAGAACCTACACACTATTAGTCAATGTTTCTATTCGATTCAAATGGTAATCCACTAATAACTCTTCCCCAAGAGCTATCTTTTTTATTGCACACAAGACTACTTGATTCTCTTCATGTCCCTCATATATGCAATTTGGTTGTTTGTTTGTTGTCTCGGGTCATGTGTTGTTTATAAACCCTGCAATATTGCAAGAAGCTTTAGGTGTTCCATCAATATAGATAGTCGTTTCCTTATTTTGATCATTGTTTATTAGTTGTATATAATTTGTGGTGAGTGCATATCTCTGCATACTTCACATGTACCAGACCAGCCACATCCAATCATTATAATTGTAACACGGTCTGACATAGTCCATCAATTCAGTTACTGTATTGTATTTTACAATTATTCCATCCATGGAAAATAGCCCCAAGCCATGCAGGGAGGATGGTGCAATGTGATATGTCCTATTGTTGACAACGAAGTCAACATCTATAGGAGGTAGTTCCTTAGGTACCCATTGACTCACCAGATGATTATACCTGAGTGGAACATATATGTCTCCTATGCTCTCATCATCATAAGAGCATGATCCTCCTTCGGCAAGAAAACATTTCATGTGTCTACAAAATTTTATTCTGACTTTTTCACCTCTGGTCCTTATTTTCTTATCATATCTACTAGATGTAGTCGCATTTCTGGACTCTACTTATCCTAAGCTTTCCTCACTCGACAAAGAAATATCTGACAGGTGTTATAACCCTAATTTTCACCAGACATTCTTACCTAGAATCAAGCCATCTCAGATTCCTTCTTTTCCAAAACACTGCTGAACAACTCTTCTTAAAAACCCCTTTTATAAAGTCCCACACACCCTGCTACATTACTGCACGTGTGTACATGCTAGCTAACCCAAGACAGCCTGTGTGTACCTACAAAAGCATGAAAAAAGGAAATTTTTTGATGGAAAACACATCTTTAGGTAAGTTAACTAAACCTTTTGGCCATGCATAGCCGGACATTTGACCAAATACCTAGCTTCTTCTATCCTATAAAAGAAGGGTTAGGGATCCCATTTGGAGGAGGAGAATCATAGTAAAGAAACTATACTCGATTGAGAATTCCCTTTTGTCCCAACCTTTAGCCATCCTTGTGCAAAGATAAGTATAGAGAAAAGCAATTGGAAGACAGTGAAAGAAGAGCCCAGGACCAGGATCGAGGAGCAGTAACCAACTTTATCATTGTAAGGTATCATTGTGAAGTTAGTAAAAGAATTTATTTTCTCATCCCATCATATGAGATTGTCATTATTGGAATATTGATTGTATGATTGATTAAATATCTAACCCATTAGTTCATAGATCAAATGCATGTGGAGTTCTTTGTTTGTCTTTAGTGAATGAAGATCATCATTGGGAGTAGAGTTGCAGTCAAAGAATGACCAAGCGCGAAAAGGGATCGAAATCAAACATGAAGAATAAGGTACGTCAACTTAATCTCTTGATCCTTGTATTTACATATGAGTAATGGGGGTCTAGGCATGGGATGATGGTAAAAAGTAAGAATCTTTAGGTCATTTCTGCATGCATTATAAAACCCTTAGTGCTAGTCCGTAGGAGGGATTTCCCACCCACAACAGAATTGGAAACCATAATGGGGATCTCTAGGGTTTCTGTGAATATTTTTTGGGTATTTTTAAAAATTGGTTTCATTCCTTGTTTTTAAAGTTTCTGCAAAAGTCTGAGCTAACAAAGATTTTGGTCTTCCATACCAATTATCTTTGTTTCTTTGCTTGAATGTATTTTTTTTTTTCAAGACCCACAGAGGTACACGTGGCCTGTATAAGGTCTGCATGCGTGTACCCGTGCCCTACCTTCTCATAGCCCACGTGTACATGCTAGCTGAGGAAGTGTCAGTTGCATGTATGATTCCAGAAAATTTCTTTTAGAGAGGCAGTCATCCTCTCCCCTGTCATAAATAGTCCTTCTCAGGGGTTTTCTGGAACTGTTTCTAGTCTTTCTTATTTGCAGTCTATATCTTAGGTGTCACCTCAGATGGGTTTGTTCTATGAATTTTTCCTTGAATTGTTTTCTTTTTTCTGTTAAAGTAAGTGTCTGAGTATTCAAGAGATCCTGGTTCTCAGTACCAGTAGTCTCTGCCTAGGCTGGATTGCTTGGCCTTTCATTTGTCTCAGAGTTTTAGAGATACACGTGGCCTGTATAAGGCCAGCACATATGTACACACGCTCTGACTTTACATAGATTGCATGCATACACTTGTTGTTGAACTGTCAGCAGTGTGCTTGTGGAGAAAATTGTTGTTGAAGGTGAGGCAGTCATCCTTTCCTTTGACAAGAGTTATACCTCTCAGGTTTTTGGGTCTCTGTCATAGCGGTCAGTAACTTAGGTTTGATCACAGCAATAGCTTTCTTTTTCATTAAGAAATTTTCCTCAAAATTTTCTTTTATAGGGTTTTTAGACAAGTGTGAGAGTCCAATTTTAATTTTCTTGTGTGTGATTTTTAAAGTGACTCTTTGTGATCTGGGCTTAGGCCAGAAGTTTTCTTGGTTTTTACTTGTTGACATTTTTCCTTTTTTCTTTGTGAGAATTCAAATAAATAAATAAATCTTTTATTTCTTTGTTTGGTTAAATAGTGTTGTTTTGCATTAGTAACCAGAGAAAAGTCTTTGCTTTCATAATTTATTGACGGTTTACTTAGATCATAAGTAGCTCATAGTCGATTTAAATCCTTCTTTGAGTCTATTGTTCAAATATCTTAGAAAATTTCTAAGTTTGAAAATTTGTTTAAGATTTGACTTAAGTGAAGGTATTTTGTTTCCATCTTTCTATTTATTTTTCTTTCATCTTTCAAACATCACTAGTTTCACTTTCATAACCTTTGACTTAATACAAGCCATTAAAATTAACACTAAATCTCAAATTCATTAAACTTTTTATGTTTGTAGGGTCAACCAACTAGTTTAGGGTTAGGGCCTTGAATTAGGTTGGAGACGAAACTCTTCAAGGCCATTAAATCAAACATTGGAGTCTGAGTTATGGAGTTTCAAAGTCGAGTATTGTGAAAGTTATCCGGGACCCCCCTCTAACACAAGGGATAAACATGAGGTCATGTGTGAAAAGGTAGTGGAGATAACCCCTCCAAAGATGGACCAATCGTAGTGGAGAACACATATAGAGGGCTTGTCTTGGGATTCTATCGATTGCATTTTCCACGGAGCTTCGTGGGTCTTGAATCAGTTCGATTTCTTAAGTTGTCTTCCAGACCACTTGCCTTCGATACCCTTGATAGGTTTCAGGCTTGATACCTTGCTCATTGTGGTCTACCCAACTTTAGACTATACCTGCCTGGTGACTGTTCGCACGCTGACAACCTAGTTGCCTATCGTTTTAGAGACATACACAGGTGACTACGGGGGTATAACGTGGTACCTAGGATAGACATCGGGCCATGCTTTGTAGAGTATACCCAGAGTGTGCTTCCGTTTTCGAGTTGCACTTGCATCGGTAAGTTGCTCTAGTGTTGTTTGTTGTAACTGTTCTTCCAACTAGTTTAGTGTTTGCTTGTTTTATCTTGGACAGACCTTTTTAGTGTGTGTTGTTTTTTGAATGAATAGAAATCCCTAGGGTGTCTTTGATCTTCTCACACAGTGGAGGATCATAAGATCCACCGGTCACAAAGGATTTTGGGCCTATCACCGGTTACATTGGAGCCACCTCTGCCACCACTAAGGCAAAAGCTATACCAACAAGGGTCTTTTGAAGTGATCGGGTCACAAGAACTTGTACCCGACCAACATCCGAAGGAAATAACCATTATAGAGTTTGGAGAAAAAGCTCTTGGTCCATCTGAAACTCCAACCACTGATATTTCAGCACCCATCATCGTACTGATTCACCCTTACAAGTGCCAAACAGTTTCGCACGCAACAATGTAAACAAATGTTGTCACTTCTTCTGGGAATTCTTCAATTCCCACTATGGTTGTCACCACAGGAGAGTTTCCACCTCCTAACCCACCATCACTGGTCTGAGCCACCATGGTCTTGACCACCTCTACCTCAAACAATGGTCCAATATCGTCTATGGTGGCAGCCATAACCCTGTTCACACATAGTGCGACAGGCCCTCCATTCTCATATGGGATGACTAGCTCAGGTACAAGTCCTATACTTTCCTACTCCACTTCACAAACTTTAGGTCTAGGGGCAGGGAGCTCTAATGCTCCTCTACAAAGACACATGGGGGGCACTTCAACTCCTATTAATGCTTTCCCTTACAGGGGAGTTCATATACCTCCTTCGTCCCCTTCGCTCGGTGGCACCCACTAGCAATCCATCGGGCCACCTACACACCATAGTTTATTTGGAGCAGGGAGTCAAGGACCACCTTCTCATAATATGTCGGTAGGTTCAACACCATTTTATTTGTTTGGTGCATTTGGTAACAACTCTTTCTCGTCAACCTCTTTCCCGAATGGGGCAAATCCTGGTTACGGACAACCTATTCCTATGCAGGGTACTATTCCTACATAGGGGGAAAACCTAGGAACTTCTTCTGCATCAGGGCCTTGGAATTCTTGGTAGGGATCAGTTCCCTCGTCAGGAATGCTGATCTAGGGTAATTATTTTCACAACCAATGGAACCCCAGACAAGGTACTATGCCTATTCCCATGGGGCATGGGGAAACCCTTCCCAAAGTCCTCCGAATGTAATGCACGCCCAACCATCTACGTCCTATTTTGGGAATCAACTGATGATGTCTCCTCACACGTAGAATCCATACACTAGTCATGGCCATGATTTTTACCAGAACCCAAACCAGCAGCCGAACTTTTCCTGGCAACCCAATGCCAGTCAAACTCCAGGTCCCTTTTTCCATGGTTATCACCAACAACCCAAACTACCTTTCCTGGCAACCTTGCATTTGCTAGAATTGACAATGTTGTTGAATGACCTTATCTTTCATGATCCGCATTGGCCCCCTTTGCTGACGAAGTTTCCTTTGGACATACCAAAGTTCAAGGCCAAGCCTAACGAATATCCAGGAGATCATGTGACCACCTTCCATATTTGGTGCTCGTCTAACGCGTTGAAAGACGACTCTGTAAATTTGTGATTGTTTCAACGTATTCTCTTAGGGAGTGTTGTGAAATGGTACATTGAGCTCGACCACTCAAGATACTCTTCCTTCGATGAATTGGCAATGGCTTTCCGAAACCATTTCCAATTACCTATGAGATACGATGCTGGCACATAATTGCTAGCCAATTTCGCACAGACAAAAGCAGACCATATCTCTGATCACATCCAAGAATGGAGATGTTGGAAGAGTTTAATTAAGGTGTCAGTCCCACCATCATTCCTTCTCGAGTGGTTCCTTAATTATTTGTTCCCACAATTATCCAAAGATGTCACGACGTCGGGAGTGTTTTCTGAAGAAGACACCATCATGAGAGCTCAACAGCTTGAGCTAATATATTCTCAGTCTGGTTTATTATATGAGATCTTTCCAGATGCGCCACACTCAATACATGATAAAACCAAACATAGAGCTAGACCACATGCCAATGGTATTTTCGGTTCAGCACAAACAAATCTCGCTGAGCAACTGACGAAGCAATTGCAACAATTATCTATACAACACATAATAGCCAGCTAAAATACTATTTTGGCTGCTCCCCCACTAAAACGTCGGATGTAAACACAGTGCAATCGACAAATACAAAGTCCACCCAACAGCCTGAAGGAAAGAAAAAACAATGAAATAAGGGTAAGGGGGATAAGAAACCCACTAATAATTTTGGTGGGGGAAACACTGAGAAACGGAAGGCGAGGTATCCGTGCAACCTGTGTGCGGAAGACCACCCGACCCACCAATGTCCTCGGCTTGCAGAGGCCCAAAAGTTTGTGACACAGCAATAGCCTACCGTGTTAACCAATCCATTTCAACATGGGCAAAACCTAACCCAAGCCTCTACAAGCGCGGAAGGGGGCAGTCAAGGACCCTCTCCGTCTTCAAATGATCCCACCTCCCTAAATGTGTATATGATGAAGTGTGATGCTTTTATATCGAATAGAGTGCATGAATACAGTAAACCAAGCACTTCTAAGAAGGGCAAAGAAGTCGAACTCCCATCTCTTCCTCTTCAGATCGAGAAGACTTTGGGAAAAAAAATGACATGCATCCCAAAAGGTGCGTTCAAAAACGATTCTCACAACCCAAACACAAGGGCTGCTCAGAACTATTTTGTGGTGGAGGATTTGTCTCAAACCCCTTGTGTGATGTCCGCTTTGGAGGTCCACCAAAGCTGCCCTTCCTAAAGGAAAGCTTTTTTAGCCTCTTTAGGATCTACTGAGACTTGTAATCCAGGTACAATCATGATGGATACAACCAACTTAAAACCTCGTCTGCCTTACCACATAGCGTTTTAGATAGTAGTGGCTCATCCAACAAAAACTTTTACTTGGAATATTTTCTACACATTGGTTGATGAGGGTGCCTCGACATGCGTTATGTCATTGGCATGTTGGAAGGCCATTGGCCAGCCCATTTTGTCTCTGTCACCTACTCTTCTCACTGCTTTCGACGATCATTTGTTTCAACGACATGGTATCATTCCCTCTTTCCTCATACAATTAGGAGGGAAGACCGTGTGCGTCGAGGTAGAAGTAGTCGACACATCCATTGACTACAATCTCTTGTTAGGAAGGAGTTGGATTTACGCCATGCAAGCAGTGGTTGCTACAGTTTTTCAGGTCTTATTGTTTACACACGAGGACCAGATTGTGACCATTGATCAATTGTCTTTCTCTAGACCTGACCCTTCATTGGGGGTATCTGTGGTCCCAATGATTGATAATCCCCAACCAAGCGTAGTCAACATAGGGGTTGGTTTATGCCCATCATTGATGGGTACCTTCAATTACCTGCCCCCTCAAGGCGATGTCAAGTTCATATCTAACCACCATAAGGTTGAGATTTTCCAAGTTTCGTCATTTCACATGACTTATTTCAATGATCCGTGGATACCTCCTTCCCCATCGACCAGGATGGAAAGGATAGGGAACCCAGGCATGTCTATACCCTTGTCCATAGCTGAAGTAGCATACTCTTTAGTCCAGTAAGCTTCGGCCGACACAAATCCAAAACCTGCACAATAGTTAGATCCAACTCTAGAGCCTATTTGGGCTCAAGTTTCTCTTGTTGACACTGATTCGTTAGACTTAGTCTTGCCCTCCGATGAACTAGTAATTGAAGCAATGACTAGTCCGGACAAACCCTGGGACGATCTCCATCACAGATCATACTTCCTCCCAGAGTTAAGCAAAATCGAAGCCAGAGAATTCACCTTGACTATAACGGAGATAGGTCTTGTCCTATTAATACCTTAGCTACACATGAGGTTTATGCCGAGGGTAATATGGAAACTATCGCTGAAACCATAACGATCAATATCTCCAGAACCCCTAGCATCATGGAGAATGTTTTCGTCAAAGCTAATTGTTCCCCCAGAGAGATTCAAATCTACACATATCTATTTAAAGAATTCTGCGACGTTTTTGCCTGTTCTTACAAGGAAATGCCAGGCATCGATCCAAAAATAGTCGAACATGAAATCACAACTTATCCAGATGCCAAGCCTGTTTGGTAGAAGCTTCATCTAATTAATCCCAGGAAAGCAACAACCATTAAGGTTGAAGTTGAGAAACTGCTAAGGTTTTATCTATCCTATCCATTTGACCCAATGGGTGTCAAATCCTGTGCCTATCAATAAGAAAAAGGGCATGATTTGTATATGTATAGACTTTCATGATTTGAACAAGGCCTGTCTAAAAGATAATTTTCCCACACCATTCATCGACTAGATAATTGATGAATGTGTAGGTTGCGAGGCCTTCTCTTTCATGGATGGTTTTTCGGGATATAAACAAATACAAATCAAACCCGAAGACCATCACAAAATGACATTCATTTGTCCATGGGGTACATTCACATATTGTAAGATGCCCTTTGGTCTCAAAAATGATGGAGCGACCGTAAAATAGGCCATGTATTTTTCTTTCCATGATCTCAAGCATATAGTCGAGGCCTATTTAGATGATTTAGCATCTCGATCTCGCAAGAGAATGGATCATCCCACAGACCTCTGACTTATATTTGAGTGATGTTGCTACTTCCAGATTCACTTGAATCCAAACAAATGCATCTTTTTCATAACATCAAGACGTTTGTTAGGTTTCATAGTGTCAACAACAGGGATCATGGTCAATCCTCTCATGGTTGGGGCAATAATTCAGTTGCCTCCCCTGCACACAATCCTTCAACTTCAGAGTCTACAGGGCAAGGCGAATTTTTTAAGGCATTTCATCGCTAACTATGTTGATATCACAAAGGGATTTATGCGCTTACTGAAGAAATATGTTCCTTTTTATTGGGACGATGCCACTCAATGCTCTTTCGAAGCATTGAAACATGCCCTCACAACTACCCCTCTACTTCGGCCACCTAACTATAACAAAGATTTCTTATTATACATGGTTGCAGCAGAGTCAACCATCAGCATGGTCTTAGTTCAGGAAGATGATTTGTTCTCAGAATATATGATCTATTATATGAGCCGAGGCCTAGTCTGACCGAAACTCAATTATTCTCATATCAAAAAACTTGTGTTGGCAACAATCCATGTTGTTCAATGGTTCTGTCATTATGTTTTGTTTCTCAATACCACCGTCATTTCCATTCTGAATCTGTTTCAATACATGTTGACACAATGGGTAATAGGCAGAAAGATCAGTAGATGGATAGTCATCCTCCAAGAATTTGACTTATATTTCGTTTCAGCGAAATCCAAAAAGTCATTGGTCTTCGCAGAACTTATTTTGGAACTTCCGATTGAGTCAAGTGATGTTTTTCTCGAAGAGTCGCCTATCAGAGGAGATATGTTTTTTATCACATCTTTGGATCCCTGGTACATAGATATACTTATCTATCTCCAGAATTTGAAGTGCCCCACCTCTACTTCTCATGATGAGATTCGTCGTATACGCCATTAGGGCAAGAATTATCTCATACTTGATGATACATTGTATCGAAGAGGTGTAGACTGCATCCTGCGCTGATGTCTCACTCACAAAGAAGAAGTTATCATTCTTAATGATTTCCATACCGGAGCATGTGGCAGTCATTTTTCTGGGTTGGCAACAACCCAAAATATTTTATGAGCAGGTTACTTCTGGCCAACACTAATCAAAGATTGTATTGAATCGGTCAAGAAGTGCCACCCGTGTAAGATGTTCTCTTGTAAGATGAGGGCACATCCCACTCCCATGTTTCCTATCATCACAGTTGGTCCCTTCACCAAGTGGGGGATTTATTACACTACATGCAACCCTCCTTCAGCAAGGGGGCACCATTATATCATTGTAGTTGTAGACTACATCATGAAGTGGGTAAAAACTATGCCAACATTTAAAGATGATGGAGAGACTGCAGCTCTCTTTTTATTCAACCAGATAATAACAAGGTTCGGCGTCCTGAGAGAGATTGTCACTGACCATGGTAGTCACTTTCAGAACCAGATGATGGTCGAGTTAACATCAAATCTTGGGTTGCGTCAAGAACATTTTTCACCCTACTATCCCTAAGAAAATGGTTAGGTGGAAGTTGTAAATAAATCTCTTAAGACCATCCTACAACGAACAATCAACTCAGCCAAGTCGAATTGGCATTTGATGTTATACTCGGCTTTACAGTCTTACCAAACATCTGTTAAGACTGCAACTAGTTTCTCACCTTTTCAACTCGTTTACGGGTTGGAAGCAGTCTTTCCTATCGAATGTCAGATCCCGTCCCTAAAGTTGGCAGTACGGCTATTGTCAGACACTTCTCCACTTGAAGAACAGTTATTATACCTTGAGCAACTCAATGAGCAGCATCGTGATGTGGCCCTGGCCAATGAGGCTCACAAACATAAAGTCAAGTGTCAGTATGATCGGTCCGTTCGTCCTCGGATTTTATCTGAAGGAGAACTTGTCCTGGTCTATGACCAAGATAAGGACCCCCTGGGGGAAAGAAAATTCAAACCCATGTGGTTCAGACCTTTCATCATAAAAGAGGTTCTAAAAAAGGGATCTTATCATCTGGTCGAATTTGAGAGAAATGATTTGGTGGAGCCTAGAAATGGGCTCTACCTCAAGAAGTATTACTCATAGGTAGGTCACCTTGGGTAATGTTTTGTAACATATGTATAGTCTTTGTACTATTACTTTCTAGTTTCTTTTAGTATTATGGACATGTCATTTTTGATGTTATCTTTTGTCACTGTGGCATATGTCAAGTGAATCAAAGGTGTTCATTGGGTACGTAGATGGTGCTAGCCGGAACACTCGGAGGCTTGCCTCCGCAGCTTGGGTAATTTTTACACCTCGAGGCCAGTTATTATCTTCTGGAGGTATATGCTTAGTTAATACCACAAACAATGTCGCCAAGTATAGTGAAGTTATTGAGTTTCTTTGTGACACCCTGTCATTTGGTATCTCTCATCTCCGAGTCTATTTAGATGCTCAGTTGGTTGTGTCTCAGTTAAATAGACTCTACCATGTTCATGATCCAAATTTACACTGATGATTCCTTAGGGTACGTATCTTAGAACGAATCTTTGATTATATTACATATTTTCATGTTCCTAGGAGTTTAAACCAAATTACAAATACTCTAGCTAATCAAATTTTAGACTGGCATCTCACACACATATAAAAAGACATACACATAAACATGTAAATACATTTTTAAATGAAAATATGATCCATAAGGCACAAAAAGACATAAAAATCCATATATAATATCATAATCATCAGAATACATAGGTGGATGCAAGTGCCTCAAAAGTATGACCAATAACGAGTCATGGGGTTTATGCCCTCAAAAAATATATACAAGTAGTGCTCTTGGCACATGAAAAGTCTAGACTAACTAAGTTCAGGGCTTGTGGGCCCTGTTGTAATGATCAACAACATTTTCCAAACGCCGAAACAGTCGGACCCACGTCAATGGTTCTCTGAATACATGAGGTTGCATAGACGGTGGCATATCCTCAATCTCTGCCATAGCGACTGTGTGGGTGAGTGGGGTAAAGTTTCGCTTGACTCGTCTAAAAACCCTCTCAGCCTCACCAACTGGAAGCTCTCCTACTTTTGTTGGTCCCCCTATAGCAGCAGGTGCAACCCCTAGACGAGGACGATGCCCGTTCCTCACGTAATGCGCAGGTCGCACTGGTCCCACATCTACACATAATAGACACATATCTGTCAAATACTCTAGTATAAAAAAATTATATATAAAAAAAACAACATAAAAATTACATATGTTTCACAAAAACCAAAAAAAAACGATGCAAACTTACCCATCTCTCCTTTCTCCTCGCCAGGAGGTACCAGTATCCCAGGATCTCTCGAGAAATCAATCCTAGCATAAGGGTAATCCTCTATGACTGGGATCTTTCACAACAACCAAGCAAAGAAATCATCATCAAAGGACTCATTGGTCCTTCCACCACCTCTTTGTGGCAGTAACACTACCCATTTGCAAACCGCAGGAAGAGAGGCCTAATGTCCTCGTACCACCACTCGAGGACTGAAACTAGGAACTCTTTCAAAGAAGAAAGAGCATAGAATCGTCCCGAACCCGATTTCCTCTGTGTCCACGACCGACAATCTGTCAGTTGCCTCTTCATACAATCTAGCAGTGTAGTGCTCCAGTCAAATATCTATGCATTTAAGCACTGGACTACACAGTTCATCTGTGCACGGGATGCCTGATGAAGAGCTGCAAAACCAGTCATCCACCCAATAAGAAACACAAATGCCTACAGTGATAAATCCGTGATCTTTCTTATGGGAACCTATGAGCTCGATCGGTCTGTACCAGCCTCACAATAGAGTCCTATCAATTTTGATATGTTATGAGGCCCTGAAGGAAATATCCAGAAATTGACTGGTTCCCCTCTCCTGGAGAGGCCAGTCAAAAAATAGATTTCCTCTATAGTAGGCACCAGTGACTGCCCCTCTAACATAAAGGCCTCTGTGTCGGGATTCCAATAATAAACCAAGGCATTCAGTAGCCTAGGTTGTGCCTGCATAAAAGGACATAGGAAGAACTTGAGCAACCCACATTTCATTAAGGCAACAACAACAACATTGAGGTCTTCCCTGACCAACTCACTAATCTCCTCATGCTCTCTTTCCCTCCAGTGAACATACATCCTACAAAACACCAAGTTCAGGAGGGTTAACCCTTTCTTTTTTTAAATTTTTTCATTAAATAGGGTCCACACGGGCTGCAATGATGATAGTCGCATGTACACGCATGCATTTTTTCCTCTGCCCGAGTGTACATGTAGCCTATCATAAGACAACCCGCATGGACCTAGGGCTGACCTTTTGAAGGTCGACGCCCCCCCAAAACTTGAAACTAAAAGCATAAATAAAGATTTAAATTGCAAGAGGAGACAGTTTATACTTGGTCCAAACGGATGGTTGTTTCGTCCACTGTAGCTCCTAGAATCACCACTTTTATCAAAGGGGGTTTTTTGCTCCAGTGTCAATTTCCAAATCAACAATGGTGATAATGAGCTGCCAATTTCTATTTATAGACTTTTTGGCCCCTTTTTGTCATTTTTTTGGCCTCCCTTATCATTTTCTTTAAATTGAAAACCATTTAGTGTGATTCAGGAGTTGCGTTGGAAGGTTATGATCGGGTATTAGGACATTTTTTTGGAGTTTTGGGTCACTTTTGACAGTCCATGGGAAAAACCTTAGATGATCAATTTGAGCATATAGGTTAGGTTTCCACCCCGACTTTTGTATCTCGTTTTCTTTATCCCTTTGCCATAGGATTGATCCCATCAGGTTGTGACATGGAACCATCATTACTTCTTTAGAAGTGTCACGATTTGGTGGTAGAGATTACCGAAACATAGATGCCCTAGGTATATCCTAGTTGCGTTATAGTGTCCATGATGTCACTAATGAATGTAGGCTCAGGAGTCCTTTTTGTTTTTCCTGATTACGAGTTTGAGCCTCATTTGCATGATTCCTTTTCACTCTTGACCTCACCCTCGGGACTCCTAAAAAACATAATGGGTCTTCGTTTAAGCCCTTTTCAGACCCTCTAAACATGAAAATATTGTCGAGATATCTTGTGGCCTTTCACGCTTGTTAAACTAAAATTTGAATTCACATCTATCTAGTGATATTTTACCCCTTTTTTGGTCCGGGCAGTCAACTATATGAACAATGGTATACTCTAAGGAACTTCAGTTCACTAGAAGAGTACTCTCAGGTATCATTTTAACCCTTTTTCAGGCCTGAGGGACTAAATGTATGAAAAAGGAACCCCCACGGAGTCCATAGTTAAGCTCTTTTTAGACTCCCTAAAATTGAAAATATTATTGAGTGAATTTATTCTTTCACACTCATTAAAATGGTCCAGAAGAACATTCCTGATGGAGTCTATAGTTAAGCTTTTTTCAGACTCCTTAAAAATGAAAAAATGGCCTAGTGATCTTGTATTTATCACACTTATTTAAATGATTTTGACTAGATGTCTTTTCAGTGCTACTTTACCCCTTTTTCGAACTGACTAGACTACCTTCGAAAAAGGTACCTCAGTGGATTATCCTTTTATGTTTTTCAGACTCTCTAAATATGAAAAACCACCGAGCTTACCTTCTCTGGGCTAATTAAACTCAAATTGAAGGACGTTACCATTGTGTGTTTTATTAATCACATTTTCATACCTGTGTCTTTGGTCTAATGCCGACTCCATGTTGCTCTCAACTGAACCATCTAAATCATGCCTTATACGCAAGCCCTGTAGCACTTTGCCTCTGCGTCTTGACACCTTTGGCCCCTGGAGGATTTTTCCTAAGTGTCCTTACTTTGAACATCAGTCTTGTCCCTGCACCTTGAACTTGTATGTTTGCAACACTCGTTCCTCCTTTGTAACGTAACATTATTTTATTTTTTTTCCAAAATTATTGAAAAAGACAAAAAAATAAATTATACCCGAAAAAGAGGAAAGGAAAAGTATTTTCTTTATTGGCAGCATAATGAGTTGCCCTTGGATAAAGAACATATGTCCATTTGTTTGTCAAACTCTGGGATTTAATACGACCTTAGGAATATGTTCTTGCTACATATAGTTGTGTCCTCCTCCATTTGGTTATTATTCCAAACATATGGAGAGTTTGTGTTGCCTCCTACCTCGTAAACTTATGTTAATTCTATGCTTCCTGAGTCTCATCATTTGTCGTGCTATTGTCCAAGGGAATTCTTTACCAAGCCCGAGTCAGACCCTCTGTAGTTTGTCTCTTTCCCTCATGCCCAGCCATCATCAACATCCAATCAAGTCTTTGTTCAAAATCAATGAAGCCTTCAGTCTAATCATCAAGATTCTCTAGTCCATGACCAACGAGCCATCAAAGACCTCTGGGTAGTGAATTCATACACTCATATTACATTCCTACCTGAGTTTTGAAGATTTTGAAGTTGTTTCTCAAGCTCTGAAGACCTAATATCTAGCCATCAGGCCTTATCAACTTCTAGAAGATGGATACTCTACACGTATATCTTTTTTATTTCGATATGTAGCTCCGTTGTGTATTGCTCGTGGCCACACTTTATATAGTTATATGACATGGATCTACAGTGTATTTGATTGGTAGCCATGATTTTATTTTATCCCGATCATGGGTATGCCTACCTTGGTGAGACAATTATTATTTTACAGATGACACCTCCCGATTTTTGGTCCTTGGGCTCACTTGTTCGGCACATCGGTGAAGATTGTTAATGTATTTTGGCCATCAGATGCTCTTATGACCTCACACATTAGGGGGCATCTGTTATAACCCTAACTTTCACCAGACATGCTTACCTAGCATCAGGCCATCTCAGATTCTTTCTTTGCCAAAACATTGTTGAACAACTCTTCTTAAAAACCCCTTTTATAAAGGCCCACGTGCCCTGCTACATTACTACACATGTGTACATGCTAGATGACCCAAGACAGCCTGCATGTACCTACAAAAGCACGAAAAAAGAAAAGTTGTTGATGGAACACATAGCTTTGGGTAACTTAACTAAACCTTTTGGCCATACATGGCTGGACATTCGACCAAATACCTAGCTTCTTCTAGCCTACAAAAGAAGGTTTAGGCGTCCCATTTGGAGGAGGAGAATCATAGTAAAGAAACTATACCCGATTGAGCATTCCATTTTGTCCTAACCTTTAGCCATCCTTATGCAAAGAGAAGTATAGATAAAAGCAATTGGAAGACAGTGGAAGAAGATCTCAGGACAAGGATCGAGGAGCAGTAGCCGACTTTATCATTGTAAGGTATCATTGTGAAGTTAATAAAAGAATTGTTTTTCCTGTCCTGCCATATGAGATTGTCATTATTGGAATATTGATTGTATGATTGATTAAAATCTCTAACCCATTAGTTCATAGATCAAATGCATGTGGAGTTCTTTGTTTGTCTTTAGTGAATGCAGGTCAGCATTGGGAGGAGAGTTTCAGTCAAAGAATGACCAAGCGCGAAAAGGGATCGACATCAAACACATAGAATAAGGTATGTCAACTTAATCTCTTGAGCCTTGTATTTACATATGAGTATTGGGGGTCTAGGCATGGGATGATGGTAAAAAGTAAGAATCTTTAGGTCATTTTTTCATGCATGATAAAACCCTTAGTGCTAGTCTGTAGGAGGGATTTACCACCCACCACAACAGGTACCTATTTGGTTGTACCTTCATTTGCATGTGCATGTGTTGTTAGTTAGTAGTTCATCATCATATTCACAGTTATAAATAAAAATTTTATATCTTTAGTTTTGGATGCACAATTAGACTAGGGTGCAATTACCAATATTAGTGGTCAACCACCTAATTTAATGTGATACCCCTCTTGATTTTGGACATATTAAAAATGTGAAAAAACTAAGGACATGATAAATTTATCATATGGATCTAAGAAAAAAATAGTATTAAGGTTGTTGTTTGTTGGATTTGTGCAAAATGAACCTAAACAAAAAATTCTCACTTGAACTTGAGCAATGCCATAACTTTTAGAAATGGTATAGAAAAATATAAATACTAGACTAGTATAACCCAACTAGGCACCCTCTACTCAAGGAAGAGGAACCACATGACACAAAACGCCTCTAATTTTTTCTAACCCCCATGTGTTGCATTGTCAACTCCCACAAGGCCATCCTAAACCCCAATACTATAGGGAAACAATAATAGTTTTGTAGGAATCAAAGAAACCTAGGGTTGAACATGGGTATCTACCTAATCCATGTTGCATGACAAGCACAGACCACCAAATCCCGACAACAACAAAAACACGTGCTAAACCATATTGCATGATAAACCTATGGAATTAAATAAGGACTTAAGGGTGGCAAGGGAAGTGGTGGTAAGATGGGGTATCTACCTAATCCATGTTGCATGATAAGTGATACATATTCCACATGTATTTGGCTGCATGGGCATCATTCATGAAGATGTTATGATTATTGTATTTTTCCTTTAGTATAAAAAATAAGGTGAAACACATTCCCTTAAACCCTACCTCCCCATCATCTTAATAATTGACCCCACCATTACATACTTAGCACCTTAGGACCTCCATCTCAATTACTGACAATACAATTGGAGGTCACGACTAGGGATTTTATGGCAGACCTAAACGTTATTCATAAGGATATTATGATGAAATTGTTTGTTTGGACATTGAGAGGAATTGCAACATATTAATGGTTTCGTAAATATTTTCCAAGGGTTGTGTCTTCAATTTCAAGTTTCATCAAAGAAATTTGTAGGATTTTGAGATTGTGAGTAGGGTCTTGAAGAATTCTATGATGAGGATTTTTTTCTTCAACATTGCATGGAAAGAAGGAACAAACTTGATGACACTTTGCAATCCTATCAAATAATCCCATGGATATTCTTTTCAATAAGTTGGTTGAAAGGTATAAGGTAATAAATTATTGGTCGATGTTGTAGAAAAGAAATGCCTTTAGAGTGATGATCAACCCATCATCTTATCTAAAGAGTTGTCAGAGCATCATGTCATAGGGGAACAACCCCTAGTCACCTCCATCCCTGCAACAAGCCCCACTTCTACCAAATGATTTGGGCCCCTGTCATATGAAGATGCCATTGCTGGATATGATGCCATAACTTCCCCCACTCCCCTATGAGAAACTGTAGTTAGCAACGATATGATTGAAATGGAAATGGAAATGGTAAGAACAAAGCACCATGCATATTTTTTATTTCTTTAACTAAATGTAATGAATGGGTAAATGGTTGATTATCAATTGTTGGGTTTAAAAATTTGATGTAGAATGTATTTTTCCTATAATGTTGTTGGGAATTGGCCTTGGAACCACAACCAATTAAGCCAAGAAGTGAAACCATATTTGCACAAAGCCATTTCTTCGTGGTAATGAATTTACAATGGAGAAGCTTGATCTTAGGTCAAAAGTAATTACAAATACTTTTACATTTATTATTTTTCAATGAAGATATGTCTTGGTAAGATAGACAATATGTCATAGGCCTACCATTTATGGATCATAATGGTATGAGAGTGGTTGGATATAATAATTTGATGAAGGCATTTCTCTTGTCTTATTCCCATTTGGTGACTCCAAAAAGGGAAAAAACCACGTTCTAGAATATCTGAACTGAACTTCTTGTTTGTAGAGGTGAGACTTGAAGGTATTTGAAGAATCACCTATAAACTCCATTGACATTGAAATGAGGTATGATGGATATATGTTTTTCAAAATTCGTATCAAGTTATCAATATATTGGATGTAAAGAAATATGGCATTTTTAGAAGAATCGTTGATGGAAGGATGGTTCGACCCATTATATTTCTCGGGTATCCCAGAGTATCCAAATGAGATATTTGATCCAAACTGGGGAAAACAAGTTCCAAAGTTCTAAGGACAAATTGATTCAGCTCCACTACATATTGCATCTTTCATTGAACCCATTCCATATATTAATGTTTCTAATGAGGATGTCATGATGAAGATATTTCTAATGACCTTGGAAGATGATGTATTGGAATGTTTTTATGATTGTATTACGAAGGAGATATCTTCTCTTTTAGGTTTAATCAAAGCATTTTACAAGGTTTGGGATCTTGGTTATGTTGAAGGATCACACACGAAATATGTTATGATTGATATTTGTCATAGAATGAGAAGAGAGATTGATGATTTGGTGCTTTCATACACAATTGATTCTTCTAATATCCTATTTTATAAAACCAAAGATAAATATAATGCACTAAACTCATTAATCACCATTGTAGAGAAGTACCTAAAATCATCCTAGGTAAAGCTTGGAAATGAGTTTCATTAGGATGAACAACTTTATCTTTCATCCCATGATCCACTTATATATAAGTTGTAGATCCGAACAATAAGTTGTAGATCATATAGAAGATCTCCATGGTGAAAATTGTGGTGAAGATTCTATTGAAGATAATGTACTTCCTCTTGTTCAAACACATTGTGATGATAACACACCCTTGCATGAGGAGGATATCCAAGCATCCACTACACCCTACATCGGAGTCAAGGGTTTGGTGATCTATCCACCTTTTCAAATTTTTGAATTTGATGATGGATCCATTGATGATTTGAAGAGGATAGAGCTTGTATAAAATCCCTTGGAGAAACATAAATTTTCAAGTAATTCCACTAAATCAAGTAATGAATAACATGACATCCAAGAGGATGATAATGCGAGAACTATTTTTGTGATTGTGATACATATATGAGATATGGATCTCTTATATTCTCATGGAGATCCCATCTATGACATGGATGGTGAGAATTTTTCGGATCAAGACATGAATTTGAACCTTCCTTTTTCAATCAAGCTTGAGAACTGCCTCATCAAGCATGACCAAGACATTGCATATCTTATTTCCTATGAACTTGGAGAGACAAAATATGATAACATATATGATTCACATTCTATTATCAGTCAACATTCATGTGTCCTCATTAATGGGGTATATTTCTTGTAACATAAGGGGAATTTTCATCACATTACACATGAAGGAATTTTCCAGCCATTGATATCTTTGACTTGTACTATATATATGCATAATTTTTTTGAAAAGGGATGTAATTTTACAATATTTTTGGGACAACAACATGCACAATTGTTGATGTATTGCAGAAATTTAGCATTCCAAATGACAACACCAAACCCCAGAGCATGAGCTCATTTGTTTTCCCAAATCTGATTTTTAATGGCATGCATCATTAGATGCCAGTGAAAAGGGGTAGAAAACATTTTGTGGGTTTATCTTCAATATGCTTTCTAAAACCTTTTTTCTAGACTCTATGGCAAATGATTTGTATGGAAACAAAGGAGGACAACTATTGAAGCTTGTACATCAATGTTTGGAGAGGCATTTTTTAGTACATAGAGGTAATTCATGGCTAAATGATTGCCTACCCTATTTATATGTTGAAGATGATGACTATAACAACGTAATAGAATATTAGATAGATCAAGCAGGAATCAGCACACACCAATCTTAGTGTGATATTGGTATTTTATTTTCTCTTGAAGAGCTCACCTCTATTTCCAACCATATAGTGACAAAGATTCCAGAAAATGCTTGCATGAAGTTTGATGTAGCTTCGTTTTAGTTTGTTTCCAAACACAAGGGTATATTTCTTACTTTCAATGAGATGACATGATTTTTGCATTATCTCTTTGATTTCACTTAGATTTTTCATCTTCTTGTTGTCGAGTATGGTAGGAAGAATACGCTTGTTTTTCATTAGCAAAAGATTTCATTTATGCTCTATTTGGCATTTTGTGCTCATGCATTTATTTGTAGTGCCCCTTAAGAATGGTTAGTTATATGGACATTCTCAAGTTTTTTTAATCAATTGGGATTGAATAAATATTGTATTATGTGGAGGGGATGTGATCTAAAAATGAAGAAGACTTGAAAATCTTGAATAATTATTGAAAGTTAAATGTTATGTGTTTAAAGCAACAAGATCAATTTGCAACACATAATTTAAGGATTAATTATGCAAAATACACATAGACAGCAGTATAAACATTGAACATAAACACATGTGCATAACAATTGATAAAGGAGTTCACCCCTCTTATGGGCTACATCTCCTGGTCCAGCTTCCAATGGATCATTATTATTAATTGCTCAAAAAGTGCTCAAAAACATGTCTTACAATGCTCAAATTGACAAACCGACTGCTCCAATGGCTTCCTAGCGTCCCAAAACCCCTGTCTGGGCTCTTTCGGCACCTCAATCGGTCAAAAAAGGAAGAAGTTAGGCCTCCTGGAAGTCTCCCTCTTCAAGCTTGTTGTCTCCGGTTCTACAATTCGCACCCCCCTTCAACAAACCTGGCTCACACGCATTTTAAAGCGTATAAACCTGGCACCGGGTCAACCGCGCCAACGGTGCAAACCGTAGGACGGTTAAGGCGCCTCCGGCCCCTAACCGCCTCGTCACCTGGGCATATGGCATCATGTGACCGAATGCTGGGAAAAATTGGTTAAGTCGTTGTCCAACCATGTAACTCCCGCGCGTTTAACCCACCGGTCAAACCACACGCACATTTAAACATTGGTTATGGTTCCAAACCCCGCGCGCATGTTTAATACAATATGAAACTATGGTATATATGTATGCAATTACAAATCGCACGCACCATTTTATACAATGGTTATATGTGTTAATAAAACTATGGGTCGGGGCTAAGCCCCGACCCGACCCCCCTCCGCTTTCAACATTAAACAATGTTAAATAAATTTAATACCATAAACCTAACAAGACTCATGTGGCGGCACAATGGTTAGCGGAGGTTTGTCAAGGCTTTAACAGTGGGGGAGGTCTGGGGGTCGAACCCCACGGACTCCCATAAAACTTTTACATATAACCAAACAATGAGGGGGACACGTGGCGCCCATGGATTGGGCCACATGTCTCCTTATTATTCGCCATTAATTGGACACGTGTCAACATGCTAGTCGCCAACAATTGACCAATGAAAATGTGCCATGTCATCCAACTGCCACATCATCGAATGGTACAGCCCTGCCACATCACCGTACGGACTGTACGGACAGGTACAATCAGCATCCAAAAATTTTCCCTGTTTGCCTTGGTGAACAGATCGTGATATCGTCTCCATACGGACTCCATTTGAGAAATTAAATATACCGCCGGAATCAAGAATACGAGACGGACGCAATGACACTGTTTTTGTCACATTCCAAGCACTTTGAAAATTGAGCAAAATTTGATCCCCTGATCACACCTCCCCATTGGGAAGCTTTTGGACCTCCAAAAGACTATATCAGTCTATGTGAAGATGAGGATATAGTTCCCTCACCCTTCCAACCTCAATCCACTTGGCCTTTCTTGGATTCGTCCCTTTAAGACCAACTCGCAAATACTCCACATTCCCTCGCTTCGAAGTTCGCATTCTCCTGTCTAGTATGGTGTCTTCCTGCAGTTCTGTTAGATACTCTGGAGAAAAATCATCTATGGAAGGAATCTGAACATGCTCTCCTTGATCATAAATCAATGGAGGCTCATACAAGTTCAAATTCTCAACATTGACAACTGCATACATCTGCATATATGGAGGCAAATCTAAACGAAAAGCATTGTTACCAATCTTGTCAACAATTTTGAAGGGACCATATCGAATTGGTTTCAACTTTTTACCTTCTCCTTTAAGCCTCTCCTTGCTGATGTAAAGCCACAATTCATCACCAACTTCGAAACTGTGATCAACACGATGCTTGTCATGTCTTGCTTTATACTTGGCCTGACTCTTTTCCAACTGCTCTTGCACCACCTGATGTATCAACTGAATTTGTTCAATGACCTTCTCTGCCCGATCAATATCATATTGCCCATCAACAGCAATATCTTTCCCAAAGATGAAATCTAAAGGCGACTTGGGAAAATATCCAAAACATGTCTCAAATGGTGACGTTTGAGTCGAAGAGTGCTTGGCTCGATTGTACGCATGTTGAACGTAGTGTAAATGTTCATCCCAAAGTTTAGGATGCTTGCTGCAATAAGCACGAAGAAGATGTACCACTGCACGATTCACCACCTCTGTCTGACCATCTGTCTGCAGATGAAAAGTTGTGCTCTTTTTCAACTTGGTGTCCATGAGTGCCCACAAACTCGACCAAAAACTTCCAACAAATCGAGAATCTCGATCAGAAATAATGGACTTGGGAAAACCAAAATCCACCCAAACATTTTGAAAGAACAACTGTGTCATTTGTTCTGTTGTTACCTTCTTAGTACATGGCATAAAAATACACATCTTACTAAAACGATCAACCACGACATAAATATAATCATGACCTCTTCTCGACATAGGTAAACCACCAACAAAATCCATGGAAATACTTTCCCAAGGTCGAGAAGCAACTGGAAGTGGGGTGTACAAACCCAACTTTCGATTACTAGGTTTACTTGTAGCACACAACGAACATCCCCTAACATATCACGAAACACTTTCATTCATCTTAGGCCAGTAGCAGTATCTTTGTAAATTTGCCACTGTCTTGCTTACACCAAAATGACCAGCAATAAGAGAAGAATGCGCTTCTCTTATGATGTTGATTCTTTCTCCCTGTGGAATACACAACTTGCCAAGATGATACAAGAGATTATTATGCAAATGATAATCCAA
>ML796400.1:392537-417934 GCA_009831015.1 Picea engelmannii
AGGTTTATCCCTCCCTTTACATTTGGAAGCTGTAGCTACCTTTGGAAGTCATTACTTCCCTTGAACAATAACTATTGATTATTTCTCATATATTGTGCATGGTGTATTGTGGTGTATTGGTGTAAGTCTTATACTATTGTTCACTTATCATTGGATATAATTGAATGGTTTAAGTATGAGTTGAAAAAGGTTTTAAATTGTACTTGATATTGATTCACCCCCTTCTCAGTATCAACAAGAAATTGGGTGTGTCAGTCAAATTTGAGTCCATAAACCCTCCCATATCATTAAGGCATGTGAATAGTCTATCCAGGTCAAATTTCAATGCATATAGATACAGTTTGAAAACATTTCGACGTTGGCCCCATTCACATGTCATTGTTGCCCGCCTCTAGTATCTTGATGGTGTTGATTAATAAATCAATGAAATAGAGGGATTTTTCATCACAACTATGATGCAGATACATTGTATATACATTAATGTATAACTTGAAAGCAAAATGAAGAAAGACCGACGAAAGCCTAAGACTTGCATCAACCAAATTGGGTACTCTGAAAGAAAATTAGGGTTTATGGTTTACATGATGAATTGATGATGGAAGAAAGTGGGTGTGTCACTCAAATTTGAGTCCAGAAACCCTCCCATATTGTTAAGGCATGCCAATAGTCTATCTATGAAAAATTTCAGTACATACAAAAGTTGTTTGAAAAAATTTCAACGTTGGCCCCATTCACAGGTCCCTGTTGCCAGCCTCTATTATCTTGATGGTGTTCATTAAGAAATCAACGAAATAGAGGGATTTTTCATCACAATGATGACACAGATACATTTTATATACATTAATGTAGAACCTGAAAGAAAAATGAAGAAAGACCAATGAAAGCCTAAAACGTGTGTCAACCAAATTGTGTACTTTGAAAGAAAATTAGGGTTTATGGTTTACATGATGAATTCATGATGATGGAATAAAGTGGGTGTGGGAGTGAAATTTGATTCTATAAAACCTCCCATATAGTTAATGCATTCCAGTAGTCCATCCATGACAAATTTCAGTGCATATAGAAACTATTTGAAAAAATTTCAACGTTGGCCCCATTCACAGGTCCCTGTTGTTGGTGTCTAGTCCTCGTGCAATTTTCGTTCCTCGTTCCTTGACCATGGTGTATTCCCAAAGATCCATTATTTTTGTAAAAAATTACATACTAATGGAATAAAATTATCGACGAACATTTTTCGTCGATAGTATAGAAAATTCCTCACAAGATTATTTACATTCGTCTCTCTTGCGACGATATCAAATGATGCTTGAATTCATTTCATATTTGGTTTATCATATTGAAATATCAATTTGATACTTTGCAACATATAAGCTATACCTTCAATCAAATACAAATATGAAACTTCGAATCATTAACATATCTACTAGAACATATGAAAAATAGGGTTTATGGTTTCCATGATGAATTGATGATGGAAGAAAGTGGATGTGTCAGTCAAATTTGAGTCCAAAAACCCTCCCATATCGTTAAGGCATGCAAATAGTATATCCAAGTCAAATTTCAATGCATACAGATACATTTTGAAAATATTTCGACGTTGGCCCCATTCACATGTCCTTGTTGCTCGCCTCTAGTATCTTGATGGTGTTGATTACGAAATCAACGAAATAGAGGGATTTTTCATAATAAATATGAAATAGATACATTTTATATACATTAATGTAGAACCTGAAAGAAAAATGAAAAAAGACCGACGAAAGCCTAAAACTTGCATCAACCAAATTGGGTACTATGAAAGAAAATTAGGGTTTATGGTTTACATGATGAATTGATGATGGAAGAAAGTGGGTGTGTCACTCAAATTTGAGTCCAGAAACCCTCCCATGTCATTAAGGAATATCAATATTCTATCCATGACAAATTTTAGTGCATACAAAAATTGATTGAAAAAATTTCAACGTTGGCCCCATTCAGAGGTCCCTGTTGCCAGCCTCTAGTATCTTTATGGTGTTGATTAAGAAATCAACGAAATAGAGGGATTTTTTATCACAATTATTATGAATATAAATTGTATATACATTAAATTATGTATAACCTGAAATAAAAATGAAGAAAGACCGACGAAAACCTAAAACTTGCGTCAACCAAATTGGGTACTCTAAAAAACAATTAGGGTTTATGGTTTACATGATGAATTGATGATGGAAGAAAGTGGGTGTGTCACTCAAATTTGAGTCCATAAACCCTCCCATATCATTAATGCATGAAAATAGTCTATCCATGATAAATTTCAATGCATATAGAAACTGGTTGAAAATATTTCAACGTTGGCCCCATTCGCAGGTCCCTGTTGCTGGTGTCTAGTCCTCGTGCAATTTTTGTTCCTCGTTCCTCATTCCTTGACCATGGTGTAGTCCCCAAGATCCATTATTTTTTTTCAAAATTACATACTAATGTCATAAAATTTCCCATAGAAATACCAAATTAATATCTGCTACATAAGTCTTTTGTCTTTTTTCAACGACTATGTAATGAATCTCAATCCTAAGAAGATTCAAATAGGTAACAATATTGATGAAATATTATACAATCATGATGGTATAAAAATTAAAGAGCTTCTCTTTGTTTCAAGAACAATTTATCCTCTATTGAACAAGGGCAGCCACGTGAAGGTGGAAGCTCACATGGCCCCTCCCCTCCCCCTCACATCACTCTCAATTGATCCCCAAAACCCAATATATAAAATATAAAATAATTGAAAGCAACGTCCTATTAAGATTCATGCATAGAAACTACAAAAAAAAAATGAATGAAGGTGCATGAAATTATGTGTTTCTAAATGATATCTTTAGTCTACCACGTACTTTACTATATTGACAACTATTTTCAGGTTTCAAATAATGATTAAACAACATGTAACCTAGGATATAAAAACGTCACATAAAACTTAAAAACATGTAATTAACCCATGACATTAAAAGTAAATTATTTTAAGAGAATAATTCATACAAATTAAAATATTATATAGTCACATACCTAATCCAACCTCAACACCTATGTAATCATCCTTATTCTTTATCTTGATCTTCTTCATCGAACTCGACATCTGTATCATCGTCTAGTTTTGAAATGATGTTGAAAGGATTGATGATATCATCATCTTCATCAATGTCATTTTCGAGCATATTTTCATCGACATCATCATCAGGAATTGCAATATTGTCTCCTACACCTAGATCATGATCTTCTTCGTCTTCTTCATCTGTCGACCCTCCATAATCTTCCATCTCTCTCTGATATTATGTCGAATCATCTTCTTCCTGTAAATGAGTATACTTAATTGGCCTTCCTCTTGGATCATATCTAACAACAAATGACCAATCCCTTTCACTTGGAACATTTTAGTAAAATACCTGTTCACATTGGCTTGGAAAAACATAGCGATCATGTCCTCTTTCAAACATCGTTGTTTTAATCATTGGAAATCCATTGCCATGTTGAATAAAAGTTTTGTCCTCATCATGTTCATGCATTTGTAAGCTATACCATTTGACATTGAACAGTACTAATTTGAAGGAATTAAAGTCACACTCAAGTATATCATTTAAATACCCATAGTATCTATTTTCATATTCTCGGGGATGTCTGTCAGTCCTAGAGGAAACATTAGTAACCTGGAATACTGCAGTTATCCCACTATCAGAAGTTTTCCTTGTTTCATCCAATTGTTTGATGCGAAATTTACAACCTTTGCACCACGTAGCCTTGTGGTGTTTCAACTGCAATATGTCAAACATGTAAAATATGCATTGTCAATTAATAAATTAACATATATTTATATAACTTCAAAAGTATATGAAAAATACAATACACATGTAGTCACATTAGTATAATATAAAATAATTGAATAAAATGGGTGAAATTGCTTACCTGTCCATCTTTCAAACCATATGCTAGATCAATTTTGCTCTATGTAACATTGGCATCTCCGTTATGACAAGATTCTCTAACCAATTCAGACTGTTGTTGCCATGATAACCTACCTCCATTATGTTGTCTACATCTTTCAATCCATACATTCATCCAGTCAAGATTGTTTGTGCCTTCGATGAGTAGGATGTTTGTGACTCCATTTCCCATTTGTGTAGCCTACTGATCTACAGTTTGCATCCCTCTCTCTTTCTCTATCCATCTTTTTGATCCACCTATTCAAAACCAAAATTATCTTTTACATTCTGATAGGTGTTGAGCTTACACTTTAGCAGTCAAAGTGTGACCTTCATTGCTAACATAATTGGCACTGTTGTCGAGGATGAATTTGAGATGATTGAAAAGCTCCCTGGGAAGAATGACACTGCACAACTCCAGCTTTAGATGGTGACTAAAGTTGGACACCTTCAATACTACACATTCACCATGGCGACTCCATTGTTCAAAATCTGTTGGTGACTCCACTGGGGATGAGACAAATTAAATGGCAATGAAGACTATCCTGGCCAAGAGGTTTTCCCCACTCAATTTCTCATCCATATATGGTTATCCACATTTTGTGCCTCAAATTGATGAATGGAAAGATCTGCTGCCCATATTTTATGAAGGTGAGGATGACAATCCTTTTGAGAATGTTCATGAATTTCATGATTTGATGCAGCAACTTGACATCCATCATGAAGATATATTGATGAAAATGTTCATGTATTCATTGGAAGGTGATGCAAGGCAATGGTATAGAACATTCCCTGCTTCTAGTATTTCCTCTTCGAAGGACTTTGATGATGTTTTTTATTCTCATTGCAAGATAATTTATCTAGCTGAAAGACTTTTTGAGAATTGTTGTGAGGGGTATGCATCATATATTCAGGATTCAACAAGTGATTCCTCTAGAAGTGATGATGAAGGGGATGATTGTAGAGAGTGGGACTTAGATGATGAGTTTCATAATGCTTTTCCTAAATTTGAAGAACAAATGCATCATTCATGTCAAAATATAGGTCCCCAAGAGAAACATCAATATGGACAATCCATCATTTCCCTTTCTCTTCCTTTTCTCAATTATTTAAGTCAAGAGGTCATATTAGGTTCATATTTATTTCATCATGAGAATTGTGTTACAACTTGTCATGAAAAAATTCATATCTTACTATTTGTTGTTGTAATCTCTCCTATTGTTAAATAACCAGTGTGCCATGATTTGTCAAGTTTTGATGACTATGAAGATGTTTTCACTGAACAACCATCTATCCCAGCTATTGTACTAATCCCCTCAGCCATTAATAGTCAAATGGTCATTGATTCAGCTTTGTATGATGATTATGAAGATGATCTCCATGAACATTCTATTGAAGACCTTATATCAAAGAAGTAACCTTCACATCAAAGAAACAATAGCTTGTTTCAACCCTCATGTCATATTTTTGTTGTTGAAAAAGAACAAAAATATGATAATCTAATTTTAGAGGGTGAAAAACTAAGAAATTGGGACCATAAGCCAAGCTATGATGAATATTCCTCACAATCAAAAGATAAGACAGAAAATGCAGACTCCCAATGATGCATTCTTGGACCATACCGGTTTCTCTTGTTCATCTTTGATTCTAACATGACTTAACTTAAGTTTTTCTATATATGCCCCCCACTGCTCTCCTTCCATTCCTTCTAGATTAGGCAAGTGTTAATTTTTCCCGCCTATGTAGTTTCCCAAGAACTTCTAATTGTGATGAACTTCCCTTTCAAACCCCTATTCCTCTTGAAGACACAAGCTCAGTTTCATCAAGCATCCAAGATCAAATTCCATGTGTTCAAATGAGAAAGGTTGAAATTAAAGAAAGATAAGAATCATTGAGAATTTTTCCTAATACACCTCATGACCAAGAGTGGACCCAAGCCATATGCATTGAGGATGAATCAGAACAGTGGGGAAAGGACCTAATGCAATACTTTTCCTTTTTACACAAAACAATGTCACAGGGGAAAGTATTGACGATGTTTTTCAGGATCCATTTGTAGCCTATCTGCAAGAAGAAAGTGGGCCTAGGCTCATTGATTTCTTCAATGGAAATTGTATTGCCAAATGTTTCTTTGACGTTACTTCAAGCTAGAATTGTCTTTGGTGCTTAAGGAAGCACATTTCAAAGATTCAAACAGTTGAAAAAATGATGAAATGGCTTCATTAGTTTTTTCATGTAACTTGAATGCTTCATTTTCCCAATAATTAGAGTAGGTGTGTGCAATAATCTTGTTGAACAAGCATCATTTTCATCATTTTTGTCAATTTCAGTTTTCATTTGCATTTTGTTTCAGTTGAAGTTCACAGATCAAAGAAGATTGCAGAGGTTAAAGGTTGGGAGAATCCCTGGGATAAGGCACTGAAACTACAAGATTTCCTAGAGCCTCACAAGGAGGAATATATCCCCCATGGATCCTATGTTATCACAAGATTGGTTTATGTCTCAGCGTTGCATAAATCCTTCATTATTCATTTTGGCAAATGAATACAATTGTTATGGGATATTTTATCTATTTTGGGGAAAATTGAAATTATATTGGGTTATGCCCAATCCCCAAGTTCAAGCATCAAAATCACTCATGGATTTGTGCTACCCAATCGCACACAAACACACAGGCGGGCGCTACCTAAATTCTGGCAGAAAATGAATTGTGCAAAGTTATTTTACTAGTTTTGAGACACTAACTTAAAAATTAGATTGTGAATAATTGAGAAGGTATTTTTGAAAAATGGAGGAGCTTTTTGTTCATAACATTCCAAATAACTCAAACCTCTCTCAGTTTTACAAAATTTGTTATGGTTTGAGATATATTAGACATAGAAGTGGCGTTATTGAATCTTCACAGTGGCACTACCTAATTTCCTGTAGTGGTCACGGTTTTGGTATTCGCCTTGTTGGTAGGTTGCCACCTGTCAAGGAGGATTTGAATGTATTATAAAGGATCCGTTAGATTTCAAGGGACACCTGCACATAATATTTAGCTCCATCAAAGGCCTCATGCATGAGGTGGAAACAATTTATTAATGACTTCCAACAAATTCCTGAAAATTAGCAGTTTGTTGGATTTTTGTCTCTTTGATTGTTCCCACCTATCTCCAAGGCTGAGCATCCAATGGAGGAGATGGGATTCGACCTCATAAGATTATTTGGATGCTATTTTCTATTTAATGAAGGATATATCTATTGGAGAGAGGGGATTCATGAGCTAAGAGAGGCTAGAGAGAGATGTAGCAAGCAGTTTTCCTGTGTGTGTTCATTTGTAAGCCTGTGGGAATTTTAGGATTGTAAGAATTAATGTTATTGGAAAGTCATGAGAGCTGTGATTTCAGATTGTAAATATTTTGTTTATATTTATTATTATTTGAATATATTGTATATTTGAGGATCAAAGGCTATCAATGATTTATGGATCCCTAAGTAGCAGAGGATCTGTTGTATTTTTCCCATCAATCATTGTTTATATTCAAGTATTTGTTGATTCATTAAATTGAGAGGATCTTTGTTTAGTGAACATTCTATCTTATGTTTTCCTTCTTCATTCTTCCACCTATCAACATATAATCTTGTTTTTTGTTGATCATCTTTTGTACCTTCGATGAGTAGGATGTTTGTGACTCCATTTCCCATTGGTGTAGCCTACTGATCTACAGTTTGCATCCCTCTCTCTCTTTTTATCCATCTTGTTGATCCACCTATTCAAAACCAAAATTATCTTTTACATTATGATGGGTGTTGAGCTTACACTTTAGCAGTCAAAGTGTGACTTTCAGTGCTGACACTTTTCACCCTTTGGAGTGTTGCTAGGCCATATTGTGTGTAAGCAAGGGTTGTTGGTAGATCCTTCCAAGATTGCTATCATTGTTGATATACCTCCCCCTACTTCAGTTAGACAGTTGCGCACTATGATGGGACATACTGGATACTAAAAAAAGTTTATCAAAGGTTATTCATATATAATAACAACCATGGAAAAGATTTTAAAGAAATATTGTCAATTCCTATGGTCAGAGGAATGTCAGCAGAGCTTCGACACATTAAAACAGAAAATGGTTACTGCGCCTATTCTAGTTTTCCCAGATTGGATTAAGGAATTCATGTGCATGACGATGCTTCATATATTTCATTAGGAGAAGTGTTAGCAAAACCAGGAACATGAGATATTGACCACCCATTAGACTTTGCTAGCAGGAAGCTCTCTACAGCTGAGATAAATTACACTATTACTGAAAGAGAAGGTTTAGCCATGGTGTATGCGCTACAGAAGTTTCGACACTACTTGTTGGGAGGACATTTTAAGATGTTCATTGATCACTCTGCGCTGAAGTACCTAGTCAACAAGCTAGTGTTGGGGGGAATAATATGCAGATGGCTACTGTTATTCCAAGAATATGATTTTGAGATTGTGGTCAAGCCAGGAAGAATGAACAAGGGAGCTAACCACATGTCTAAATTAGAACATGGAGATGAACCTACTAGTCTGGAGGATAAACTACCAAATGCATATTTGTTGGCCATCAGGAAGGTTGATGATCACTTCGCCGCGATAGTTTATTTCCTGTCCACATGAATGGTACCTCATGAATAGACAGTCATGCAGAAGAAACAGTTGATAGTTAGTGTTGTAGATTTTTCACTTATAGTTGGACAACTATACAAGATGGGACCCAATGAGATCTTGAGGAGATGTGTTATGGAAGCAGAGAGACAATTGATTCTGGCAGAAGCACATGAAGGCATCACAGGAGGACATTATGCAGGAAAATCAACAACATAGAAGATTCTTAGAGATGGCCTCTGGTGGCCCACTTTTCACAAAGATGCTAAGGAGTACTACAAATCTTGCGATGTATGCCAAAGAGTTGGGAAACCATTGAGAAGGGATGAGATTCCTTTATCACCTCAGATAACATTACATGCATTTGATAAATGGACCATTGATTTTGTGGGACCTATAAACCCCCCAGGAAATCACACAGGAGCTCGATACATCATCACTGGGACAAATTATTTGACAAGATGGGCATAAGCAAGAGTAGTTAAAGATTGTAGTGTAACTACAACTGCGCAGTTCATATTTGAGGACATCATAAAAAGGTTTGGATGCCCGAAGATCCTTATAAGCGATCAAGGTACACATTTTATTAACAAGACTATTGAAGCCTTGACTTAGGAATTTGAAGTTCATCATCAGAAGAGTACACCATACCACCCACAACCAAATGGTACAATTGAAGATTTCAATAAGATATTGAAGACAACGTTGATGAAGATTTGTAGTGTAAACATGGATGATTGGGAATTGACAGTACCGACAGTGTTATGGGCCTATCGAACCACTTGCAAGAGGCTGACAATGGAGACTCCCTTTAAGTTGGTTTATGTCTTAGAAGTAGTAGTACCTATGGAATATTTAGTTCCTATATTAATAATTGCATCATTCACAGATATGGATGACACTGGTGTTGTTCAAAACAGGCTCGCACAATTGGTAGAACTAGAGGAAAATAGGTTTATTACAGGATTTCATCAACATGTATAGAAAGAAAGAGAAAAGGATTACCATGACAGACACATCAAGAGGAAAGAATTCAAGCAAGGAGATCTAGTATTGGTATAGGAAAACAAGTTCATGAAGCATCTAGGGAAGTTCACAACACATTGTCTCGGGCCATATGAAGTTGCCTATGTTACAGAAGGTGGAGTTGCATAGTTGAAGACCATGAATGGAGAATGGAAGGAAGGTTTGGTAAATGGGATCCAGTTGAAATTGTACTATGACAACCAGCTGCCTTGTAGCTCTCAATAAAAGAAAAAGAAGAAGGGTCTAGGTACCAGGTGTAGTTAAAATTGGGTACCGGACATAGAAAATCCAGTCTGCACATAGAGGGGATGACTAAGCAGGAAGCACAGGCTGCTCTGCATAGTATGAAGTCAAAGTGAAACAGAAGGTTCAGTATTGCAGTGCCTTGGGACGAGTCACAGGTGAGTGTTGGGGGCTTTTTGGGCCTTGGTTATGGAATAAAGAGAAGATTAAAGAGGAAAGGTGAAATATGAACTGCGCGGAAGGCATATTTACTGAGAATGAGTCAAAGTGGCCAAAGAAGTGGAAAAGAAGGAGCGAAGTAAGGGAAATAAAGTATTTAAATGAGAATATTGAGGAATATGGATCGTGGACAACTCAACAAATGCAAAAATTCACCAACGGATGCTTTGGAGCACCTTGTGGGAAATAAGGAAAGACAGACTGGAGAATCCTGGAAAACGTGGGTCAAGTTGACCTAGGGTTTTAGAAACCTAGGGTTTTTGCGTTTAGGGTTTTGACACCTTGTTATCAGACTAATAGGTAGGTGTGAACTCTAATAGATCTCCGTAGATCCACCTGGATCTAGAACAAAACAGGACAGGACACGACTCTTTCCCTAAGTTGTAATCATTAAATCTGCTAATAGGAAGGAATAAGTTACATACCTTTATATCGCTTCCTTAGGGCTCTGTTGTTCCTGCTTCACTTCAGTGCTCTCATGAGGTCAAGTCCAAGACAACACAAACCAACCAAAGTGAATATAGAAAAATATATTCAACGTCAACTTATGCATATGATCAAGGAATTACACAATAAAGTAAGAGTGACTTTATGGGAAAGGGACATGTCGCTGTATCATATTAATTGAAAGTAGAAGATACAACCTGTTGCCTTGATTTTGCAAGATTCCTTTCAGTGACCCTTGGTTCCAACACACACACTTTCTCTATACTAGCATGAAGAAAATCCAATTCCTCTTGATAGACCAACTATAGTCTTCAAGCTTTTGTCCAAGCAGGGTTCTTCACACAATTCTTCATTCAATCTTGCTTAACCTTTTCCATGAGAAACCTTTCAATATATAAGAGAAGGAGAGATGGTTACATGGATGAGGATGATCCCATAAAATCTGAGAATTCAGTAAAATGACAACCATACGAATACCAACTCATTTTCTAGAAGATTCCCTTCTAGAACCCTCGAGACCTCTTCTCTTTTCCAAGCTTAAAAACATGTTCGCACTCTGTGTATTGAGAAAACTATGAGAATTTCACACCCTAAGTGAAGGTGTCCTACACGAATGAGGGATTCTCGCACCCTAGGCCATAGGCATCCTATGAACTCACTTTAAAAATATGTTTTTGGAAGGAGACAAGAGCCACTTTTCTCAGGAAAAAAGTCCTTGTTGGGAGCCTGAATACACCATTGATAAGACATCACTAGAGTAACCAAAATCATGTGTAACACACCTAGGTTCTAGCCTAAGGTTGTCTGAGAATCATTGTAATGTATAAATAAGGACCTAGAGAAGAGAATAGGGGTTCGTTGTTGTTGGTCAATAGTTGTTTGTTCATGATTGAGGATAAGAGACTGATTATTGTTGTGCGAGGGAATCATTTTATTGAGGATCTTCAGCTGGGTGTGAAGATAAACCTTGTAGTTGGTTGTGCAAGGAGGGGATATAAAGATAGAATAAGAGAAAGAGAAATAGATCTACAAGCTAAGTGCGCAGATAGAACTGTATATTTTCATATAATATATCAAGAAACATAGTTCTGCGGATGTAGCCCTGGGGAGGGGGTGAACCATGTATATATTGTTGTTATGTGTGATTGATGCTATGTCATTTGCCTTCTGTTACTTTTTTGATGCATTGATTGTGTTAGATTTGAGATATAACTTGTGAAGTAGGTTTAAGTTCGGTAAATAATAACTAGATCTTTGTGTGTTGTTCTTTGGATTCACTTGCATTTCCTATGGTTGTAGACATGTGTTTCCTGCAACCCCCTATTGCTACTTTGGGTGAGACTGCATCTTCTCCACACGTATTTCCGAAAGGGCCAGTAGTTAGGGCTTGTTGGTGCGCTGTTAGAGTTGAACTCTGGGTTGGCCCATGTGCCAACACCTTTCTTGTAAATGATCTTGTAATCATATCCAAAGAGATTTGTCACCCATTTTTGTTTCTATATGGAGGAAATGTGTTGTTATAGAAAATAATTGAGGCTTTGATGATCTGTCTTAATTTGGAAGCATTTCCCCAATAGATAAGGGAACCACAGATCAACGACATGCAGAATAGCCAACATTTCCTTTTCATAGTTTGATTTTTCCAAATTTTGTTCAGACAATTTTTGTTGGTAAAGGACAAAGGTCGACCCTCTTGCATAAGGAAAACGCCAATTCCTTTCCCTGAAGAATCACATTCTAGGACAACGTTCTTTGTGAAATCAGGAATGGCTAGGACTGGAGTGGTGCACATGGCCATCTTCAAGGTTTGAAAAGCCTGAGTAGCTGTTGAATTCCAAGGGAAAGAATTATTTTTAAGGAGTGCAGTGAGAGGTGTTGCAATCTTTCCATAATTCTTAACAAACTTGCGATAATAACATGTTAAGCCCAGAAATCCACACAAGATTTTGAGATTCTTTGCGTGAGGCCAGTCTTGCATAGCTTCAATATTTTTAGGATCCACCCTGACGTCATCCTTGCCAACAAGATGACCCAAGTACTCGACTTATGAGGAGCCAAAAACACATTTAGATTGTTTCAGGAAAAGTTGGTGCTGAAAGAGTAGATGGAGAACTCGATCCACATGAGAAAGATGGCATGTCCAGGTTTTTCTATAGATGAAGATATCATCAAAGAAAACTAAGACAAAATGATGGATAAAAGGATGAAAGACATTATTCATGAGGCTTTGGAAGGTGGAGAGGGAATTACACAAGCCAAAGGGCATGACCAAAAACTCATAGTGGCCCTCATGAGTTCTAAAGGAAGTCTTAGGAATGTCTTCCTTTTTCATATGAATTTGGTGGTAGTCAGATCGAAGATCAAGTTTAGTAAATAACTGAGCACCACTCAATTCATCCAAGAGGTTATCAATGACAGGGATGGGAAATTTGTCTCTAATGGTGAGTTTGTTGAGGGCTAAGAAGTCAAGAGACATGCGCCAAAAGACTTCTTTATTCAGGACCATGGCCACGATAAAAGAGTAGGGGCTCATACTAGGGTGGATAACACCTACGTTAAGCAGTTCTTGAACCATTTTCTCAATTTCATTTTTTTGGGAAAAGGGGTGACGATAGGGACGAATATTGGGAGGAAGGATTCCTGGTACAAGGGGAATGGAATGATCATGAACGCCATGGGAAGGAGGGAGTCCTTGGGGAGTGGAAAATACCAATTAATGTTTAGAGAGGATGGATTGGAGGTCTTGTGGCACAAAGGGTGTCTTAGTTGCTTGTATGGCATGGAGTTGGGCAGTAATGCCATAATGAATTTTTTTGAGCAGATTTTCCATCTGATGGGAACTAATGATCTCAGGTGAATCGACGATGATTCCTTGGAAATTATATTGTTGGACCTCCAGGTCAAATTTCATGGTTAATTCCTTAAAATCCATGAGAATGGGACCCAAATTCCTTAGCTAGTTTTCACCCAACACAATGTCACAACCGCCCATGTCGATAGAAAACATATGAGATTTCAGGTGGTAGTCGCCAATTTGGAGACACACATTTTCACAATTCCCTCCACATTTCATGGAGCCACCATTGACAATCATGATTTGGAAATTATTGACTGCATGGATATAGAAATGAGCTTCTTGGGAAATGTGGTGATGAATAAAATTATGGGTGCTTCCACTATCAACAAGAATGATGACCTTCCTATGCTTGATGTAACCAATTAGCTTGAGGGTTTGGGGAGTAGAGAAGCCAGTGAGAGAATTTAGGGAAATGACTGATTCTAGTTTGGGAGGGTCTAAGAGAGGGGTTATGTCAGTGGGTTCAGGTGACTCCATCGCAAGGGGAGTTTCAACATCCTCTTCCGAAATATCCTCCGAGATGGCCATAAAAATATTTTGTTCCTTACACTTGTGGCCCGAAAAATATTTTTCATCACAATTATAACAAAGGTATTTGAGTTGGCATTCATCCATTTCAGCCCTGGTCAATTTTTGGATCTTTAGTGGAGAAGGAGTAGTGGGATTTACTGATTTAGTGTGAGGAATAAAGGAGGGTTTCCGGTTTTGAGAAGAGACAACTTGTTGTGGTTCCTTAGCTCTTTTAGTAGCCTCTACCCAACTCTTAGGACAAGCCATGAGGACATGGGAATGGATCTCATCCTTGAGGCCACTAATAAAACATTCTTGGGAAAAAGCATCAGACATGCCCTCTATATGAAAAACTAGTCGCTCAAAAGTAGCTATAAAGTTTTCCATTGTTCCAGATTGTTTCAACTTTGTCAAATGGACTAAATGGTTGGTGTTAGTGTCAAATTGTTCATAAATCTCTGCCACAAAGTGTGTCCAAGAAACATACCCTTGATGGACAATTTTTCTCCATTTCTACCATTGCCAACGTTCTTGATCTAGATGGAGAACACCATACCAAAGTTTTTCCAAATCATATGTAATGTCATAAAAAGATAAATATTGTTCCATTTGAGTTACCCAACCAGTGGAATCTGAGACATCAAATTTGGTGACATCCACCCGTGGAAGGCGTAGGTCACGTTGAAAGTGATGGGGCTGAAAATTATGGGAATGAGAGGAAGTTTCAACTTCGGTATGCAAAGGTGGGTCATATAAAGGGGGATCTTCAGGGATATGCATCTTGGTGTAGATCATCAAAATGAAATATTCAAGATGGGTGGTCATGTATAGTTTAAGGTCTTATTTGAGTTCGGTGATTGATGCGGCGATGGAGGAATGCATATTTTTATTGATGGTCACAATATTGGCACTAAGTTGTCTCACTTCCTGTTGGGTTTCTATGAAATTAGATTGCAAGGTATTGAAGCGAGATTCCAAGTCTTGGCTACGGGTATGGTCCATGATGACAAGGGAACTGAAAAGGGGTGGGTGGGGTCAAAAATTTTGTTGAACAATGATAGGTGTGAATGTGATAAGGGAGAAGAGATAAATCCAATGGAATAGGTCTCAAATAATGGTGCAAAAATTTCCATTTTTTTTTTTGTTTTTTACACATGAGGAGTTATACTCCGGTTTGAAGAATACTGCAGTGATGAAATTCCCAAATGATTAACCAGGAAGAAATGTGTAGTGATTTGGAAACTCGAACAGAATTGCACGACAATAGATCTTTTCTCTTTTATGTTTTGTTTCCGTCCCCAAGGGTTAGGTATTCAAGGGTTCTATAGACAAGGGTTTTCCCTGTGGTATAGCTCTCTAATATACATATGAGGTCCAAAAGTAGTAATCGACTCAATATCTCAGGGCACCAACTAAGGAGGCTAGATCGTGCCCTTAGCTGTACTTCTTGACTACCCAGGTACTAGAGAGTATATTCTCGAGTGTTGTTCTTGGTGGAACTATAGCAGTCAGGCGACCAATCGGTTTATCAAAAGAGGGCTTCAAGAAATCTAGGCCGATCCGTATACAGGTGTTGTCTGATGCGCTACGACTCTAAGGGGTATCAACATGGGCTACAAGGGTGGCCAACAGATGTGCACTTAAGAACCACTTGTATTTCCTGCATGTATGAATCCCTCAACCACGGGTTTATTCACGTAACGACATATCTTTGTAGCTTAAAGACGTCGGAATATGTCTCTACCCTGAAAAAAATAAAAATTGAACCCACAATTTTCTGTCGAGGAAACTACTCTGATACCACTTGTAATATTCCAGATATAAAAAGTATGCAGAACAGAAATAAAATGTTATAAATGGCATATGAACAACAATATAACCAGAAAAACACCACAATAATACCTATATGATACTAGAATAACACTAGAAATAACACTTTGATTACTAAGAGAAATGTTCACTTGCCTCTTCAAGGGGGAAACCTCCAGTACATAAGAGCTCTATTACAATAATATCCAAGCTAGGGTTCTCATACCCTTGACTCCTATTTATACTAAATATGTCTATCAAAAGAACCATCTAGAGGAAGATCCTTCTAGAAGCGGAAGCTTCTATTATGTCTTCTTACATTTGACTTATTCTACCTTATTACAAGGCCTTATTAATATTGACATTTATTACATCTAAATATATTGTTCTACCTACGTGAGGGGTTAGGTCCCTAACAAAATGTTTCTTGAAGATTTTATTTTTGTTCTTTCTCTTGTCTCCCTTTTTATTTTTATTTTTCTTCTTAAGATCTTCTACATTGCTACCTTTATGATTAGCAAAAGGACATTTAGAATAAAAATTACCAATATCATCACAATTAAAAAAATTTAATGGAATCATACCTTTGTACTTGTTGATTCCTCTTTTCAACTTTCTCACGAAGCTTGGTACTTCTTCATCTTCCTCTAAATCATCGCTACAACTAGAATATGGTTTTGAATTTGTCTTTTTCTGCTTCTTTGTCTTCTTGGATTCCTTGAATGTTGCTTCCTTTGTGACTGGGTTATCTTGTTCTATTATCATTTCATAAGCTATGAATATTATGTGTAGCATGTCCATGCTCAACTTGTCAAGATCGGTTCTTTCTTCAATGGATGATATTTTAGGATCAAATATCATAGGAAGAGATATTAGAACCTTTTGAAAAATGATTGATTAATCAACTTCTTCTCCCAGTCCTCTAATGGTGTTCATTGTTTCATCAACTCATAGAAAGTATGTTGCAATATATTCATCTTCCTTCATATTCAATTGCTCAAATTTCACTATAAGAATTTGAAGCTTATCTCCCTTGACTTTACCATCTCCTTCGTATATATTTTGAAGTTTGTCCTAGAGATCCTTTGCAGTCTTGCAATGCATAACCTTGAAAAAAAAAAATTATCCAGACTACTCAGAATGGTGCCTTTAGCCTTTGAATTTATTTCGTTGAGTTTATTTCCATGTTTGTCAATTTGGGGAGTGGTTGGTGTTGTATGTCTGTCTACTATTGGTTTCCAAACATCAAATCCATGTGCCTATAAAAAGGCTTCCATCTGTTTGTTTGAAAAGGCATAGTTTTGTGCATCAAACCTTGGTGCTCCAATATTAGTGTATTCCATGATCTCCTTATAGTGGTTAAACTATTTCTTAAAGGACCTGCTCTGATACCAATTTTTGGAATACCTAAAGGGGGGGATGAATTAGTATGAGTACTTTATTTCAACTTTTAACCACAGTGTGTATTCTTTAACTTTAAGAGAAGTATTCCATAGTTTAAAATTAGCATTTAATATATCATCAACAATACAAATCAACCATGAACAATAGGAAACCAAAAATACACATTATACCAAAAGTTACATGGAAACCCAATGCGGGAAAAACCGCAGAATGCTTTTCTTATATGTCAGAAGAAATACATTCATGGGAAGCACCAACTTCCTTATTTTCTAGCTACGATTGGAAGGAGGCTACAACCCCATAGTTTTCAAGAACCATCTCTCAGATTCTCTGACACCAACAAAAAGGATGATATAAGAACCTTTCATTTCCTCATCCTAACCACCAGAAATACAAATGTAGATATCTTGTCACTACCACTAAATCAATCAATGTGTTATTGATATGTCACTGTCACTTCCATGACTTGTCACTGTTATTGTGCTTCATCAATTGTTACCACTCAAACCCTTATACCTCAAACCCTCATACCAAGATCCACAAGATTTTTTTTCAAATCAATTACTCATGAGATATCAAGACATTTTTGTATTGGACTACTACAGAATATAAAACCTAACATACATTGTAAACCATACCTCTCAAACTATAGCTTAACTGATTGATTAGATATTTTGAACTTTAGTTTCCTCAACAAATATGTGCCATGTGCTTTGTAAAATCACATATGTTAGCACTTTTTCCCATTTTGGCTCGTTAATGTCCATGCCCTAATGCCTCTGCAACCCACAGATTTATTTTCTTCTCTGAAAGTCATTGTTTTTCTTCACTGCAAATCACGGATGTTCATGCTCTTACTTCACTGTAACTCATGGATTTCCTCTCTCTTCCTTCATTGCAACTTGTGTATTTTTGTGCTCTTCCTTCACTGCAACTCGCAAGTAGAATCAGGAAAAACCTAGAACAATAAGCTCAATTTTTTCTCTTCGACTCTTGCAGCTTCTCTCTTCACTGAACTTTGTTTCCTCATACTTACTGCTACAGATCTGTCAATAGCACCTACCCATAATATTTTACAACATATATATTGAATGTTCTCTAGAGGTGTTAGAAGGATTCTCTTGAAGTCTTATTTATACTTTCCAAGTGACTTCCTTCAAGGGATAGCTTATAACTATTTTACCCCTTTTCCTTATTTTAGGGATAATCTACACTCTCTTGTTGCAACCAATTTATCCTTAATTAAATTATTTTTGAAACAATTTTACCTTTAATGAATGACCTATAACTACTTGTTGACTTGTTGACCTTCTAGGGGATTCTAGATCATTCTTCTGGGTCCTCCAACTTAACAAGGACATAAGTCCGCAACCATGAGGAACCACATGGCATACCAAATTTCATAAAAAATGGCATGATATATACTTTCCATCCATGAATGAGTTACCTACATTTACATTGTCCTTAATGTCATTTTTCCTCGATCAACGACAGGTTCCATAACCATACCTTTGGGGATTTATGAATTATTCAAGGGTTGACATCAATTAAAACCAACATTTCAACATTAGTAGGAGGCATGCTAAAGGAAGAGATAACATCCTCTTTTTGAGGAATTTTTCTATTCCAACTACCTTGCATCCTATTTCCATTTTTCTCATGCATTGTAAACTATTGTTAGAGCCACAAACCAAAAAATCTTCACTGAAACCTAATCTTGGCACAATTCTATCTATGTGAATGAATTTGTTAAAGTCAAACATAGAAATAAATCATTGGATTACTATCTAGTGATGAATATTGTTAACCAATTCAGGACTACTCACCATTGATGTTGATGAGAACTGAGGTGCCTTGGTACTTCTTGCGAGGTATGAATAAATGAGTTGAAGTCGAGTCACCTGCAAGATTTGAAAAAAATGGAGCATTGATAAATCCCCACTACTTCCAGTGACAGATCCTGCCATTAATGCATTCAAGACCTTAGGTACCATGAAAAAGCTGTAACTCTAACCCTATATAATGTGTTGGAGTATATGGGGAAAAGTTTGTTAGAAGGAGGGCCCTAATGGACCCCCTGTCATCTAACATGAGAAAAAACTTAATGATTTGAAGAGAAATAATTAGAACCAATAACTGTATTCCAAATTTTATTGTGGGCCTCATCAACAACCTAGTTTTCAAGCAAGTCCATGTATAGCTATGCCAACAAGATGATTTTCATAACTAAACTAATTTTTTTCTTTACTTTTTTATTGTTTTTCTATTTTTTTCTTTTTATTATTATTTTTTTATTTTTTATTTTTTTTTACATATACATATATATACACCCATAAATTTGGAAGAAAACTCAAGAAGAGGTTAGATATGGGTGTTGAGCCCTCCATTTTTTAAGGAAACCTGATTTTTTTGGAAAGGATAACATTTTGTGGGAAAAGAATTGTTGGTTGTGGAGACTGATTATCTTCCTGATTCAGAGGTCTTTGTTTTCATCCATGTTTATACCCCATGAAGACTTTACACCCTGTAAAAATGTACACTCCTCCACACAGGGAAGTGCAGGGGGGGTTACCCCCCCTACGGGGTTTGGGAGAAAGCAGGCCCCCAGTGGGGGTTCGGGGGCAAAGCCCCAAAAGGAAAAATTACCTTGTAAATGTATACTTTAATTTCATAGTAAATGTGGAACTTTCATTATAAGGTCACATATATGATGGTAGAAGTTATGTTAGGGTTTTTTCCCTAGAAGGAAACCCTCTTTTATGAGGGAAATGTATTGCGGCTATGTATCATTTTGTGAATATTATATTCTGAGTGAGGAGATTGTGAGAGAAAGAAGAGGAAGTTACATCAGGTGTGTTGCAGGTTGTATCCCTTCATTTGTTGTATAATAATAAAGGAAGGACATGGAAGTTTATTTGGTGGACGTAGCCCACACTAGGTGAACCACGTATATTTGTGTCTCTATTGTATTGTGTATCTTCTGTGTTTTATTTCTGCATTTGTTTTATTTTATTGTTTCATGATCTTATTTTTCTAACAAATCCCAACAGTCCAGTGAAACACTAGAAGCGATGGAGAATAGATAGGAGAAGTGGAAAAGTTAATTGCAAGAGTGCCAGGATTAAAAATAGATCATGCACCATCTACATGAGTAAGTGGAAAGAGATATAATATTTGAGTGCATGCAAGGATAAAGAAGGAAAAGAAACAAAAGAGGAATAAAGAAAATACAATAGCAGAATCAATAAGTTAAGTAACACGATAAAGCGGGAAAAGAAACAGAAGAGGAATCAAGAAAATACAATAGCGGAATCAAGAAGTTAAGTAACACTTGAGGGAAAACTAGAAATATGGGAATATGTAATGGGAAAGGGTTGGTCAGTCAATATTGTTAGTGGGTTTTAGTAATATTGTGCATTGTTAGATTGTTGTTTATAGTATTGTTCTTTATTTTTGTAGCAATCTACCGCCATTTCTTTTATTGAGTCAGGTGCGATAATCTATTATAATGGGTTTTGTGAGAATCATTTTTCTTGCGCAATAGTGATAGAGTCTGTAGTGGGTATTGGAACATGGAATGTGATGTATAAGATATTGTAAGAAGGATGTAGTCACAGAGTCATGAATTCTAAGATACTGATAATATAAGATATCATTGGGCCCTAAAAGTTTGGTTAAGATGTATATGACTCCATAGTTCCTTCATTGCACAATTACTTATGCACTATGTATTTGGTATTTAACCATTAATTTTGATGTATGGAATTGTCTGTATGCTACACAACCTGGTTAATCTGATGTTTATATTATTTTATACTCTTGGTGATACAATTATTTAGATGGTAAAGAATGAATATACATTATGTTGCGCAAAACCTAATGACACATCCTCTTTGATTCACTTCACCTCACACAAGTCTTGGGTGCTACCTACTTCCCTTTTGGAAGGTTGAATATGCTAGCGCTACTAGAATACAATGGTATCTTTTTTGGTAACCTCTGAGAACTCTGGTCTCCAATTTTATGCCAAAAAATGGTTTGGTTGTCGAGACCTATCTTTACAGTGATATTTTCGAGGATTTTTCATCAAATATTTAAGTATGGCATTGAAAATTGGTGGGAAAGAAGCTGTGAAGATTTTATTCTACAAGAAGCTGAGTTACAACAAAAAAGCTTGAAAGTTGTGAAGAGTGTTGTATTTTACTTGAAACCTTCAAGTAATCAGTGTGAGATATTATGGATTCAATTTATGGAAGAGGTATTTCAGTGACTTGACCAGCTACAAGAAGCACAAGAATTCAAAGATTGAGTCAAGAAAAGTTATAATTGGACTTTTGAGTGCTTAACATCTCTTCACCAACTAGATCATTCTATTTCTAGAGATACATATTTTTGGGTACAAACCACCTTGGAAGGACATATTATTTAATTTTCCACAAAGAGACACCAATGTTTTTCAAAATAAATAGTCTTATTCAAAGTAGGCGCTTGTGGAAGACTGTTGTAGGATATCCATCTTTAGATCAAGATTTTTTTAGTGGAAGAAGGAATGTTTTCGATTCCCTCAGTTTAGATGGAAATGTAAACCTCTACGCTTGGGGGGAGGTGTCTCGAGGAAGGTGTTGGATAGTTGGTTTTAATTTATGTCAACCTTGGTCAACCATAGAAGAAGCCCCAAAGCAAGTTTGGAAGAATCTAGAAGTAATGGGTGTATTTGGAGAAGTCTCCAAAGTGGTCCCTTTATGCCATACATTTAAGCATGGCCCTCATGGGAATATGCCTTGAATAAGTTTAAAATAATCCCTGGAAAGATGGCTAAGTCTTTAATTTTTTGAGAATCCCCAAATTTGTGGTCATGAAGCCCAAAGTTGTTTGAGGAAAAATAGGATGAAGGATAGTGTAATTGCATGTAACACACTCATATATATATAATCATCATCGTGTCATTTTCCAACAGTAGGTGGTATGCCACGTGGTTCCTCATAGTTAAGGATATATTCCCTAATGAAGTGGGAAGCCCCGAAGAATGGTTAAGAATCCCCTAAATAGTTGCAACAAGAAGTTACAAATCATTAATTAAAGGGTAAAACAATTATAACCAGGAAGTACAGGTCAACCCTAAAAGAAAATAAGTCACTTGGAAAATAATAAATACACCCCAAGGAGCCTCTCATTTTAATATTGACATGCACAAGTTTATTGAATATCTTCTATATGAGAAAGTGATCTATTGGCAAATCTAAGGTAGTGAAGGAGTGCAGAGGAGAAAGTTTTAGGATTGCATGTGTGCAATGATTTTTTGGAGAAAACCCTAATTTAGATGACCCCTGTGGGTTAGGATATTGTTTTCCCGTGAGGAACCCCCATAGGTTGCATAACCCTCATTACACGAGGTCCCGCTAGATAACTGATCTTTGACCAGCGAGGCTGAGGAAAATTTGAGAGAAATGCTTGTTCCAGGTTGTTGAAATTCTAAGAAAGGTATGATGATGCACCAGGTATGATACATAGTTACATGTGTGTATATATGCATGTTTTTAGGGTTATACAATGGTGATTTTATGATGCATGCTTGAGGCATGTATTTCATATATTATTGAGGAATTGGCATATGTGTGAGGCACATCTTTGGTGCATGGTTTGAGTCACTTCTTTGGCACATGTATGAGGTACATTTCTTGGTGATGTTGATTCATGTTGAGACATATCATGAGTGATATGGTATATGGATGAGGCACAGATCATGGTACATGGTTTATAGAATATATTGGTACATGATTGATATGGTACAAGTTTTGGTATATGATTGATTTAGTACAGGTTTTGGTACATGGTTGTTGGATATGGTACATGGTGTATGGATATATCACATTCTTTTTATGGAATATGGGTTGATGTGCATCTTGGTGATGGTTTTGTTATCTATGTGAGTGGATCTGGTTTCATTGATGTTAAGTATCAATGGCAGTGACAAGTTGATGATGGTATATCAGTGACAGATTGACAATGACAAGTTGATCGATGATAAATTGACAATGATAGGTTTATCATCATATATCAGTCATAGATTGATAGTGACGGGATGATGTATCAGTGACAGAGAGAGTTTGATGTATCAGTGACAATATCAGTGGTAGTGACAGGTTGAGTCTACTCTTATATTTCAGGGAGGCAAGATGAGGTAAGGAAAGGGGGTTGTAGCCACCTTCTAGTTGGTGTCAGAGAACAAAGGGAGTTGGATATTCCTTAATTTTGGAGTGTGTAAATCATGGGATCATATCCTCCTTTTGGTTGGAGCCAGAGAACACAAGGAGTTGGGGCTTCCTCCAGGTTGGAGCCTGTAAACTAGGGAGTAGGCACCTCCTTCTAGTTATAGCTGGATGATTCATGGAGTTGTATATTCCTTCATATTGGAGCCTGTAAATAAGGGTTTGGAGCCTCCTTCTAGTTCATGTTAGAGAATTTAGAATGTGGTGCTTCCTATGAATGTAAACTTGATATATATAAAAAATCATTTTTGTGGTTTTCTCCCATTTAGGTTTCCACGTAAATTCTGGTGTACTATGTATCTGTAGTTGTTTATTATGCATTGATGAATGATATTATTTATGATGCAATAATACACTAAATTCATAAGTGATAAACTATCGAATATTGTTGATAAATTTGAAGTTTATATATTTTGATTGAAAGTGGTAAAATGTGATAATATTGATTCATCCCCCTCTCAGTATTCCAACAATTGGTATCAAAGCAGTTCCTTCAAGAATCAGTCTAACCACTGGAAGGTAGATCAAGTCTTTCACTAAGAATGGAGTACCAAGTTTTAATTGTCAGAATGTTCTGAACTATGAAATATGGAACAGAATAATGAAACCATTTTTATAAGCATAAGGATTTGATGTTTGGAAATCACTTTTTACTGGATACACTGCTTCAAATAAACAAAATACTACATCCAAGAAGGAATTGAAGAGAAACAAAAAATGTCAATGGATTTCATCTTGGAAGGATTACCTGATCCAGTAAAATACAAAGTGGGATAGTGTTCATCAGTCAAATAACTTTGGGATAAGCTACACAATATCTACTTTAAGGAATCTCATATTATTGTAGAACCAAATTATGTTAACCAAAATAAAAAATATTTTGAAGCTGAACAAGAAGGAAGATGCTCATTATGTCAGACACATTTAGAAGAATAAGATTGTGAAGTAAGTGTAGTGGATTTTTAGGTTGAACTAATCAGTTCTTTAAGTGAGATAAATAAAGGAAGAAGGGAAAAAAATCACTCAAAGAATAATTAATCAAGATAAATGAAAGTTCTAGAGAAGTCAGGCAGGTTTTCATAAATCTAAAAGCTCAATTGGACAAATCCAAAGTGATTGAAGAAACTCTTAAGGATCAATTCAAAGAGAAACAATGTTTGGCAGATAAAATAAAGGAAGCATAGAAGAGAGAATATATTTTGACAAGTCATCTTAAATAAATATTTGAGGACTTAAACAAGATTGAAGAAGAATTTAGTAAACAAGAAAGAATACTTGAAGAAGAAATTATCACCTTGAAGTCCCAACTTGAACAAGCAAAGAGAACATAATAAGTTATGAAGATATAGATGATGAAGAAAGAAGAATATTGTGAGAATATTGAAGAAGAAGTTATTACATTAAGAGTTAAATTTTTCAATCTCAGACATAACATTGAAGAAAGAGGCAGCTCCACACCACCAATAAATAAAGTTGAAGAGAAATTTTATAGGTTACTAAAAAGGAAGAATGAAGAAAAGTATAAGAGTTATGCGGAAGTCATCATAGGCCATATCAAGAAGGAAGAATGTGATCCCTAAAAGGAGAACATTTCAAAAATAGAGAAGACTCAAAAACAAGATTAGAGATATCAAAGAAGACCCTCTACTTTCAGGTATCAAAGAAGCTTCAACCATTTTGAAGGAAACAACAGAAGAGAAGATCATGACAAAACAAGAAATGAATTCAAAAGAACTACATCATAAAGAAAATAATTCACTCTCAAGTATCAAAATTTCTTTTATGCTTGTTTTTTTACTTGTAATAACTTTGGACATAAAGTTGTAGATTGCAGAGATTATGGAAGCATTGGTCAAGCAAGAAATGTTTATGTTCCCCACACAATATTGAATGTTACAAATACCACAAATATGGACACATATCTCGTGATTGTAGAAGCATGATGGATACTTCCATGAAAGAAAACATTGATATCAGATGCAAGAAGGTTTGGAAAAGAAAGAAAGAAAGAACAAGTGAATGAAGAGTAGGTGAATGAAGTGTAGGTGAAT
>ML796401.1:20129-51162 GCA_009831015.1 Picea engelmannii
TTTGGGATTGGAGGTTTGGCAGGAGCCTGGACACATCTTCCTGGGACAGGGGAAGTATGTGTGTGACATTCTGAGTAGATTTCAGATGGGGGATAGCAGGCCCATGACCACTCCCATGATTACCAACTGGAAGAAGCTTCATGTTTATGAGTCACAGTTGGTGGATTCCACTTTGTAGTGTTAGTTGATCGGGTCATTGATGTATTTGGTCAATACCAGGCCAGATATTTTTTTTGCTGTCAACACTCTTAGTCAGTTCCTGGTAGAGCCTAGGAGAGTGCACTGGGTGGCAGCAAAACATGTGCTTAGGTATCTTTGTGGTATGATATATTATGGTTTGGACTATCAGAAAGGATATGGAGTTCGTCTGGTTGGCTATACAGACTCGGATTGGGTAGGATGTGTCAGTGACAAGAAAAGCACTTTAGGGTGTTGTTTTGGATTGGGATCAGTAGTTGTGTCTTGGTTCAATCAGAAACAAAAGTCAGTGGCTTTGAGTTCTGTAGAGGCTAAGTATATGGCAGCTAGTTAGGCCAGTTGTGAGGCCCTTTGGCTTCGTAAGATGCTAGTGGGATTGTTCGGTGTGTAGTTGAGGCCTACTATGATTTACTGTGATAATCAGAGTTGCATTAAACTCTTGGAGAATCCAGTTTTTCATGACCGGTCTAAGAATATAGAGATTCATTATCACTTCATCCGTGACTATGTTCACAGAGGAGTTGTGGAGCTACAGTACATATCTACAGAGGAGTAGGTTGCAGACATACTCACCAAGGCATTGGGCAGAGGCAAGTTTGTATTTTTCAGGGACAAGCTTGGAGTAGTGAGTAACACTTTCCTTGGTATGAGGGAGTGTTAAATTTTTTCTTAATTAAATAAAGTACCAAGGCAAGTGTTTCTCTTCCCTAGGCGCCTAAGGGGTGAGAAAGTGCCTAATGTGGGCCCTAGTCATTTAATTTGTGAGATGAAAATTAAAAGGTGACTTTATGACTAAAGTGAGGGTGAGTGAAGAGACATTTAATCTCAGCCACTCATCTAATCTAATCTCATCCATTGGATTAGAAAACTCCTCACCTTCCCTCATGAGGTCAATTAGGGTAGAGGGGCACACCCATTCTTGGGTTGTTGGTTCATTTTTGAGAGAGCAAGAGAGAGAGAATTTTTGAGTAGCAAGAGAGCAACCATTTCTGAGAGCTAGGGCATGCATCCCAAGGCAGTGAACTAGCACAGAAATCGAGGCAGCAAGGACAGTATTGAAGGCAGATCGTACTGTACGGATTGAGCAGGCCGTACAACAAGGAGAGCAAGCATAGAAATCGAGGCAAGGTACATTCCAGCAGAAAATGTCATACTGTACATATTTTTGAATTCCGTACAGTAGGGAAAAGGGCATGGAAACCGAGGTAGAAGGTATAGTCTGTACTATAAGAATTTCGTACAGTCTGTATAGTTCGTACGACTGTTATTGTGGCATAGATTTCGAGAAGAAATATATGTTCTTTTTTCTGGAAGTTTTGGCACATTTCCCAAGGTGGTCGTACAACATTTATTGCTCTGTTTTGGGCTGAGGCAGTTGGCACAAATTTCAAGGTGACCATACAACAGTTTGGAGGCACAAAAATCGAGGAGCAGACCTACAATTTATTGCAGAAAATTCTAGGAAGAATTTTGAGGAGTTTGGCTCATTTTCCCGTGTGAAGATTTGGCACGGTTGTCGAGATAAGTTTGTCATTTAAATTTCTGAAGATGAATATGCTGTAACAAAATTATTTGAAGCTCCTGAATAATAAAAATCTCCCTCTCTCACTAGTTTTCCCCTTGTGGGTTTTTCCAGGGTCAAAGTTAGACCGAAAATATCTGTGTCTGTATTTTCTGAGTTTTTATATGCTGCTGATATTTTATTTCTGCGTTATAAATGATGTTCAAAATCCTCATGTTTTAGTTCTGAAGTTTATTTTCTGCTAAGTTTTTATATGCTGATATAAAACTGGGTTTGGGCATTTAACATTGGCTGAAAAATCAACGAGACTAAAACTGGGTTGGGGTTTGAAAAATTTACAAAAATTTGGAACTCGATTACCCTCCAAGAGCGTCTTGTATGTGTGGTAAAAAACTAGATCACTCTTGTAGAGAAGCGGCCAATCAAAAGTCTCGTGCCCACAAGAGTTGAGCACGGTGGTTATCACCATAATCGGTGGTCAGCTGAGGCAGTCTGCAACATTATTGGTGTTGCCCTTCTTGTACTTGATGTTCAAATGAAACTGTCGCAGATATGTGGACCACTTCTGATAGTGATCGTTCTACAACTTCCCTTGTGCCTGTATGAACTGCAGGGGTCGGTGGTCTGTGTGGATGATCATTTCCTTCCCCAAAATGTAATGCTTCCATTGTCGGAAAGCTTGGACAATGGAATACATTTCTTTGTCATAAGTGGGATAGTTTTGGACTGTGTCAGATAGTGTCGCACTGTGATATGCCACTGGATGCCCCTGTTGAGTAAGAACTGCCCCAATAGCATAGTTAGAGGCATCTGTCTCGATCTCAAATGGTTGTTGCAAGTCTGGTAATGTGAGCATTGGGGCACAATAGAGGCGATGTTTCAATTCTACGAATGCCTTCTGTTGAGATTCCGACCAAAATAATTTTTCTTTCGCTCCTCCCTTGGTGACTTGACTCAAGGGCCAAGTGATATGAGAGAATCCCAACATGAACCTGCGGTAAAAATTAACAAGACCTAGAAATTGTGAAGCTCTGTTAGAGTGGTCGGCGCTGGCCAATCCCATATGACTTGGATCTGGGTTGGATCCACATGCACCCCACGCTCATCAATAATGCATCCCAGATATTGAACCTAGGTCATGCCAAAAGTGCACTTCTCCAAATTGGCACACAACTTGTGTTTCCGCAGTGTTTGGAGGACCTGTCGGATGTGGTGGAGGTGCTCTTCCCAAGTCTGGCTGAAGATCAGGATGTCATCCAAGTACACTACTACAAATGAGTTTGTGAATGGATGCAATATGTCATCCATCAACCTTATGAAGGTTGCGAGAGCATTTGTCAACCCGAAAGGCATGACCAACCATTTGAAAAGGCCCTCCTTGGATTTGAAGGCAGTCTTTCACACATCGGACGGGTCGATTGGTACCTAGTGATACCCGGACTTCAAGTCGATCTTGTTGAAATATTTTGTCCCTTTGAGTTGGTCCAGAAGGTCATCAATCTATGGGATCGGGTACCTATTCCGGATAGTGATATTGTTCCACGCCCGATAGTCAATACAGAGTCTCCAAGTCCCATCCTTCTTCTGCACCAACACGATTGGGCTCCCACATGGTGATGAACTTGGTCGGATGTGACCTTTCTGCAACAACTCCTGAATTTTCCTCTTGATTTCATCGTTCTCCAGAACAGAGCGTTGATAGATCAGTCCATTGGGCAACGACACACCTGGGGTCAGATCGATGGGGTGCTTGACCTAACAATGCAGAGGCACCCCTGAGGGTGAGGTGAAGATGTCCCGGTACTCCTCCATGACCTTGTCCATTTGTTGTTGTCATGTGGAGGAGCCCTGTCTAGAGGTCATGGCCATATTCTTCTTCTTTCCCTGAGGGTGGATCATCAAGAAAACAAATTTCCCAGTTTTGGAAATGAGCTTACTGCATTGTTTTGCAGTAACCAAAGAGATAGCGGCAGGCGGTGGTACCTCTGGTATCCTGTACAACTTATTTCCCAAGGTATCTATAACAACGCGAGGTCGGGACTCATGCACAACATGTCGCTTCCACAAGTATGGTTGGCCTAATAATACATCACAAACATCAAGAGGAGCAATGTCACATAATAGCTCATTGGTGAAGGGCTTTATGTTGTAGGGAAGGTGGCACTATTGGTTGACGTGGAGATATCGTCTGTGGTGAATCCACCCGATGGCGTACGAATATGGGTGTGTTATGGTCAACAAGCCCAACCACTTCATGACCTCTACTGAAATGAGATTCTTTTGGCTCCCACCGTTTACAATGAACTGTAGCGGGGAACCCTTTACCCACATCTGGGAGTGGAAGAGACGCTCATCCTCCTCTGGATATTTTGATTCTTCCTTTTGGATCTTCGTGGTGGAAATGGTGGTGTTGAGCTCCGCATCGATAATCTTATTCCCTCTGTCATTCCCCTTCTCACGTTCTAATTCAATGTCGAAGCATGAATCTGATTTAGAAGCCCTCATCTCAACCACCAGTGATTGTTTGGCTCAACACTCACTTGTGTTGTGAGTGGAGCTCTTATGGAACTCACACCACTTTCTCATGTCCTTCTTCGGCTTCGCGGTGTTTTTCTTTGCTTGCGGCCTTGGTAGGTTGTCTTGAGCCGCCATGCCTTGGCTTTGTCCTTTGTTCTTTGGTTTGGGGGCACTTTTCGCTTGCTTTTGATTCACAGATCCAAAGTCTCGCTTCTTCTGTTTGAATTTATGCTCAATCTTAGAAGCATACCGGTATGTCGTACCAAGCAAGGAGATGTCGAGGAACTCCATTTCCTCCTGAATGTATCTATGTAGACAAATGTGGTACTTCAACACCAAATGTTTCTCCGAATCTTTGATACCCAATTTTGTGCGCATGGTATGGAATAGATTTGCCATCTCATGCACATCTTGATCCCTTTGTTGCCACATTGTAGTCCATTATATGTACTTGTCCTCATAGCTCCCCACGAGATAATATTGTTCCTTGATGGCGTCTCAGAAAGAATTCCAAGTGGGTATGGCCGAGAACAAAGAGGGTTCCTCCTCGTCCTTTTTATCACAGTAGGTTTCCCACCAGTCCTTGACATGGGGGGCGGCTCTGAGCAGTGAAAAAATAATCTTCTCCCTATCGAAAAAGTCGTGAACCGAGAAATATCCTTCTAATAGATTCAACCATCTATCTACGTGGTCTACATCTATTTGGCCATCAAATATGGGAATTTCAATGTTTACTTGTACCTTAAAAGGGGTTGCGCCTCCAGAGTGGCTGCTGGATGCAGATGCACCGCCAGTGGGCAATCGTTGAAGGATCTAGGCGAAGTTATCCATCATCACGTTCCTTTATTTTTCAAGAGCCTCCTAGAGAAATATTTTGATAAGATCTCATGCTCCCTCATATTTCTTTTCATCCCCCATGGGCGATCGTCGGGGTTTTCAAGGTTGATCTTGCAAAGGTTCAACCAGATTGAGCCCTAACTCCTTACACCCCGACTTCATTGGGGACACACAAAGAAGGATTGAGAAAGAGAAGACCGCTCTGATACCACTGATCCGAATTTATGAAGGAACGCAACAGAATACACAAATAACCATGAATACAAAGATGCAGTGGAAATAACACTTCATTTCATTAATATCAAAGAACTGAAATTTGTTTACAGACAAAATAGAAATAAACTAGCTAGGGTGTTGGTAGCTTATCTATGAGAAAAGATGTGGCAGATACAGGCCTTTGAAATCTATGTTCCAATTAGGCTCGAAGGCATATATGTTATTGAGAAACAATGGAAACCCTAAACATCCAAAAATCTAACCCTAGGAGATGAAACGCCAGAATATGGGCCCCGTTGGGGTAAATTGATACATCAATTTCTCGGGGTCGTAACTTTGGCACACTATCTCCATTTGATGCATACGATACATTGTTAGAAAGATATATCTGAGGACTACAACTATTAATAGTAAATATCACAAATTGGAACATTCAAGTATTCGTCGATCGGTTGAAGCCCAAAAAACGTCGTTTAGGGCCTCAAAACGGCTCCGAAAGTTCAGGACCCGAAAAACTGCCAAAAATAGTAAATTATGCTACAATTAAGGAAACTGAAAAATTGAAAGAAACAATGGTGGGGTTCCAAGTGGAATAGGCAGGTGGCCACCAATATCAACCTATATCAAAATGTTCTGATGAGGGTTGTAAACATTGCCCCCAGCTAGAGTAGCTCCAGAATGGGGGTTGACCAACGAGTGACACTAACCTCCTCTGGGTGTGAATCCGTAGGATAAAGGTGGATTCATCATGCCAAATGTATTGGTCAGAATTAGTATAGAGGAGGTAGGTGTAAAGGATGGAACATGAGTAGTATCTTGTTCGGCAGGTTGGTTACTCCATCCAGGAGCATTAGAACTAGGATTAGACCCAGGGTGAAAAGGAGGAAGGCTTCCAACAATAGGAATCGTTTGGGGGATATGAGCACCACCAAATGAGAAAGGAGTATGTGAAGGAGTCGTGCCCCCAATTCCAATACTAGTATGTTGACTAGCCGTAGGAATGGAGGATGAAAATTGCGATGTGAAATTTGGCATACCATAAAAAAAGGACTAGAGGCCATAGGGATGGATTGAATATTGTATCTCGGCGAGTGACCAAGGGACCCAAAAGATGTCATGGCTATAGGTTGAGTATGCACTATAGGACGGACAAGTGTAATGATAGGAACCTCCAGCACTACAACCATGGTGGTTGAAGGTGTCTAAGGAGTACCGTTAACTATAGTGGGTATGGGAGTTGAAGGGCTCCCATTATCTATCTGACTTGATTCAATACTCATCCTTGTATGATCACAAGTCTGGTAAGTGGAGGTGTGTGTAGCACATTTGATAACTTTACGCATTTTAGAAGGCAAAGACTCAAAATGCAACAACAACTGTAACAAGCAGCGAGACCTGCGGGGAAGCTAGTATGGCTCCACGATGACTCAATATTTGTGATATAAAAAACAAATCCTAAGGCCAACTAGTAAATAAATAACACACCAAAAATAATCAAACGACCAATATGCACACAAACAAGATAAAGTTGATGAAAGGGACCTCCCTCTCTAAAGTAGGTATGCCTCGCCCAAGCGGGGCCCGAGACTCCTTTGTTAAATATCAGAGGTAAAAGAATTAGTTATAAGGGCCCTCGTGGGCTTAAATACCAGTCGGTCAGATACCCCCGGAGAGGTAATCCTCCATAAAGGTCGTGTGTTGTCCGACCCTTATCTGACCCAGGGTACCTGTAAAATAACCCCTGCAAGTAACCTAGGTGGTACTTAAGTCAAGCAACTAAGCAACCACGGTATAACCAATGCACATGCGAACAGTCGTAAGTCTAGTCCATCGTATGGGCAGGGTAGCAAAGCTTAAAACCTTGAAAGCATCTCCTCTCACAGAGGTAAGGGTACTAGAAAGATCCCCATATACGAATAGATCCCTAGAAATATATCTAACGCTAAGAAGGTATCAGGGGGATATCCCTTCAACCAACCTCATGTGACCTCGTGCTTAACTCTGGTGTAAGCGAAGCCTTCGGTTATTACCGATTATACAATGGATTTTTTCACTCCCTTAGTCAGACACATATGTTGATTTAATATCCTTGGAGAAGTTTACTCACAAAATCCTATTCCAAGGCTCTAAATCCTAAGCTAGTTTGTGCACCCTAGAAAAATAAAATCGTTATTAATCAATTTTAAATTATAGTGTTACTTTTAATGGCCTTTCTTACTCAAAAAAGGTGTGGTCGTGAAACTAGTGATGTTATGACCCAGCAAGTAAAATAAATAAATATGAATACAATGCAAAGTCCCAACTTCAATTTTCAATAAATGATATGTTTTTCAAAATGCAATTCTCAATTCAGTTATGCAATTCTAAATAAAATGCAATCTTTCTTTTCTTGTACTAAGATCAATGATAAGGACCTTGAAATTCAAATGCCATCAATGCAAAATGCTTAATATTTTTGTATTTTCAATATAAAAGAATGAAAATGCAAGGACTGAACAACAACTTGATATAAAGACTCTATTGTATGTAAACAGAGACAAACCAAGTAGGATATCAAGAAGCAAAACACTCAGCCCAATATGCAAGGACAATCAAATGAAAAGGATGATGAGAAATGCACCGCCCAAAAATTCAACCAAGAAAAGGTTTCTTGTCATTCCATAGACACTTAGCAGTCATAACAGAGACCCAAGAAGGCTCAACAATCATCAAAACCTACCGAGCAACCATCAAACCCAACAATCAAACAACAAAGGGTTATGTATGTGATTGTTCAAGAAAAAAACATGTATATACGCCTCTTGCAGGAGGACAACACGCGTATGTATGTGAATGTCAGGCAAAAACCCGCATATATGTGTCAAAACACAGCCAGGCTAAGGAGAAGGCTAAGAAACTAAGACTCAGAGTGAACAGAGGCTGTCAAGTAATAAGACGACAAGACACTCAATATAAACGAGAGCAATCTAAGGAGAAAAACACTCCAAACCTCGAAAAAGAAGATTTTATCCCCAGTATGGTTGTCAATTCTGTTACGAGGAAAATATCTCTATGGCTAGGGGTAAACCACAACAGACGAAAATGACTGCAGAAATCAACTCTATTCTCAGGTATGTTATATAAACAAATATGCTAGCAAGACAAGATAAAAGGCATGCCTCGTCTAGACGTTCGATGAAGTCCACTGTTGAGCACTTGACTCAAAGTAATATACCTGCAACTAGTCCTCAACAACTAAGAAACGCAAGCATATGGTGATAATATATAATGTTAGCACATTCAATAGCATAATCCATCAACATTCATAACAAATACGCCCATGGAATAACAATTCAAATATTTGCAAGATATTAATTGGACGAGAAAAGAGTATTTCTATTCAAATGTAATCAACAGAAGTGAATGAATTACAAACTTTCGTGCCGGCATGGTTCGAAACCGAGAAACTAAGTCTCTTCCAGCTGGGCCTCCACCACGTCAATCCTCCACCAAAGGCAAGCTCATGTAAGAGATACAATGAGATTCTCAATCATGTAGGGAAGAGCTTGGGGGCTGAACAATGTGTTCGGACTTAAAAGGACAAAGGGATGCAGACTCAATATGAAGTGAATAATTTCTCCAGAGTAACTTCACTCTCAAAGTTGAATTCTTCTCCTCTTTTCCATAGCTCGGATTTGGCCCATTTATAGCCTTCAAGTGGAACTGAAGGGCTGAATCAGAACGTTTCTAGTATATGGAAGGCCAAGGATTATGGATCTCATGACGTGACATGGAAACCTGACACCATTTTTCAATTTTGGGCACAAATCCCGATGTACGCGGGATGTAGTGGTGCAACCTGCATATATGCATGTTGTAATATAGGTAGGGTGCGTATATGTGGAAAAATAATTTTTTAGCTCTGGAATTTGCAAAAAGGGACTATAAGTCTGCATAGAGAAATGAAAAAAAGCCTTATGTGCAAGTTTGCATAGGGTGAGGTAAATCTTGCTATAACAATGATTTATGTGGAAACCCAATGAGGGAAAAAAACATGAGAAATATTTATCGGTATTCTTATTATTCAAGAGAGAATTGCAATAGCCTTCATATGCATACAATCATCCTCTCCTCACACACTACTCTCTGCTCCTTGCACATGCTTGCACTCACATCGTACTCCACCTCTATGGGTATGCTCACATATATAGCATCTATCACTCAGTTATACTAATTGATTATGAATAGATCACATAGTTACACGAGCAGTTCATAAATAGATTGCATGTATGCACATTAACATAGTTGCATGCATGTGCATGTGCATGTGACCACATGAGGAAATTCGTTGGCATGTTTCCAACAATCTCCACCTTGACAAAAATTTACCTGATATATCATGTCCTTAATTAATTCATCACCTTTTCTGCAAGTCAAGAGAAGCCAAACACCACCGTAGCTTCTCTAACAAAATTGGTTTTGTAAACATGTCTGCATAATTCACTTTTGTATGGACCTTTTCCAAAGACACTCCACCTTCATCAACAACCTGTCTTAAAAAATGGTACTTAACATAAATATGCTTCATCTTACTGTGATAAGATGGATTTCTAGCCAAATGAATAGCACTTTGGCTATCGCAAAATCCTTTCACCTTGTCCTACATCCTTCCAAACTCACCCAATAAACCTTGTAACCAAATTGTCTCCTTACATGCATGTGAAGCAATCATATACTCTACCTCTGTAGTGGATAAAGCGACCATGTTTTGAAGCTTTGACATCCAACTAACAGGTCCTCCTGCAAGAGTAAAGACATATCCTGAAGTGGATCTCTTTTTTTCCAAGTCACCTGCAAAATCTGAATCTACATAACCGCAAACTGAATCTCTGGAACCATCATAGGTAACAGAATAACTGCTTGTGCCTCTAAGATATCGAAGCATCCGTTTCACTACTTCCCAATGTGTTTTTCCTGGATTCTACACGTACCGACTGACAACATCAACTGCATGTGAAATATCTAGTCTAGTACTCACTATCGCATACATCAAACTTCCCACTGCATTAGCATATGGTACACGAGACATATAATCATTTTCTTCGTCATTACTAGGACATAAACCTGAAGAAATCTTGAAATGGGAAGCCAAAGGGATCTATATGGGTTTCACATTATTCATACTGAATCTCATAAGTATTTTCTCCACATACTTCTATTGTGATAACCATAGCTTACCATTTTTCCTATCTCTATGTATCTCCATGCCTAAGATTTGTTTTGTTGCTCCTAGATCCTTCATATCAAACTCCCTAGCCAATTGAGCCTTTAACCTGTTGATATTGACCATGTGTTTGCTTGCCACAAGCATATCGTCAACATATAACACCAAATAATGAACATGCCATTTTCCAACTCTTTAAAGTAAACACAATGATCATATTCACTTCTTGTAAAATTTAGGCTCATCATGAAGGAATCAAACTTCTTCTACCATTGCCTGGGAGACTGTCTCAGGCCATACAATGACTTCTTGAGTTTGCACACAAACATCTTATTGTGATCCTAAACAAACCCTTCTGGTTGTTCCATATATATATCCTCATCTAAATCTCCATGTAGAAATGTTGTTTTAACATCTAGCTTCTCTAAATCAAGATCGATTAAAGTAGCTAGTGCTAACATAACACGAACTGAAACAAGCTTCATAATTGGTGAAAAGATCTCATGAAAATCAATACCTTCCTTTTTAGAATACTCTTTTGCTACCAGTCTTTCTTTATACCTTTCGACTTTATCATCAACACCATTTTTCAGTTTGTAGACCCACTTGCAACCCACAACCTTCCTTTCCTTTGGAAGTTTTACCAGGTCCCATGTTTTATTCCTTTCTAAGGCATCCATTTCTTCTTTCATATATTTCTTCCGTTGAGCACTTCCAGATACCTTAATTGCATCTTGAAAACAAATAGGTTCTCCATTAATAGAAACTAAAGCCACAAATGAAACATAATCGTCATACCTTGTTGGAGGATTCTTGACCCGTGAAGATCTCCTCATAGATGGTTGAGGCATATCCTCAGTTTCTTGGATATTTTCTGCATCTACATCCTCATCTTCTTCTTCTGGAACTTCTTCATGCTCCTTCCTTTCTTTATATGGTTGAGTTTCCAACTGAATTTGTTGAACTTGCGATACATGTTCTTGTCTCACTTCAACATCTACCAATTTTGATTTTAAGTTGAGTGAGGATTCATCAAATACTACATCTCTTCTTATGATGAGTTTGTGGTAATAGGATCCCACAGACTGTACCCCTTAACTCCATTACCATAACCAACAAAGACATATTTATTTGATCTAGGATCTAACTTAGAATGTTGATCTTTAGAAATAAGAGCATACGCATCACAACCAAATATTCTCAGATTTGAAAAACCACATGAATAACATGTCCATACCTCTTTTGGAATCTTACAATTTATTGAAGTTCATGGTGACCAATTTATCAGATAGCATGTTGTAAGAACTGCTTCTATCTTGGCATTACTGAGCATGCTCCTTGCTCTCTCTAGAAGAGTCCTATTCATGCGTTCAACAACACCATTATGTTGATGAGTATAAATCGTGGTCTTATATCTTTCGATCCCAACTTCCTTGCAATAGTTCTCAAATTCCATAGATGTGAACTCACCTCCATTATTCGTCCTTAAACACTTGATTGACATGTTAGTGCTCTTTTCAACCAAAGCTCTGAATTGCTTAAAAATATTAAATACATCATCTTTTCTTTTAAGTAAATAGACCCAAACCTTCCTAGAGTAATCATCTATAAATGTCACAAAATATGACGATCCTCCAAGAGAAACTGTAGGGGATGGTCCCCAAACACATGAATGAATGTAATCAAGGATACCTTTTCTTATATGCCTTCTTGCTTTAAACTTTTGTCTACATTGTTTTCCAAAAACACAATACTTGCAGAAATTCAAATTCAGAAACTTCAAACTTGGAAGTGACTTACGATCAACCAATACCTTAAGCCCTTTCTCGCTCATATGACCCAAATGTTGATTCCATAAACAAACAGAGTCACTTGCATCTTTAGATGCTACCACTGCTTGATTTACCTGTGTCCTTCCTTCAAGCTGATAAAGGTTCACGATCCTCTTTGCCTTCATGACTACTAAGATGCCTTTGGACACCTTCAGTACTCCACCTTGAGTTGTACACTTGTAACCAACAGAATCTAGAACTCCCAAAGATATCAAGTTCTTTCTTAATTTAGGAACATGCCTTACATCTGTCAATATTCTTACAAAACCATCATGCATTCTAATCTGGACGCTACCAACTCCAACAATTTTACAAGAAAAATAATTTCCCATAAAAACAACACCATCATCAATAGATTGGTAAGTTGAGAACCAATTTCTATGAAGACACATGTGGTTGGATGCACCGGAATCTAACAACCAATGTTGATGTTGATGTGAAACATCACAAGTAGACAATACCTCATCAACCATACCTGAACGTGTTTCTGCTACATTAGCTTCCTTTGATTCTTTTATGGAGTCCTCCGTGTATGCATTATGTCTTTTTCAACAATCCTTCTTGAGATGCCCAGATTTGCCACAGAACCAACATTTATGCTTACTCTTCTTACCTCTTGACTTAGACCTTGACGTACCCCTCCGACTTTTCCCTCTTTTTGTAGATCGACCTCTGACCACCATTGCTTTTGTTGTTGAGGTTTCTTTATCAGATGTTTTCCTTATCTCCTCAGACAACAAATCTCCCACAACAATGTCATAATCAATGGCATATGTTGTGTTAAACCACACAATTGCGACTCGATGGTCCCAAGACTCAGGGAACAAACACAATAGCATAACTGTCTTGTCCTCATCTTCGAACTTTACCTCCTGTTGAAATTAATGCAACTGCAAGAGCCATTCTCCAGAGGATGGAAAAGACCCTAGCTATGGACTAGGGCCCCCAACACACTCCTGGGGTTTCTTGGTATGAGACCAAGCAGTGAGAGCCATGGAAAAAGACCCTAGTGAGGGCCCCCGGGATATGACTGGGGTTCTTGGTCTTGGACCAAGCAGTAAGTCCCTAGATGTGTCTAAGGCCCCTAGATGTCTAGGGCCCCTGAATGTGGTCCAAAGATTCCTTGCTCGATGCTTGGATTGATCCTTGGATATGTTCCTTGGTGGTTGATATAAGTCCCTAGATGTGTCTAGGGCCCCTAGTTGTGTTCCAGGGAATACTTGCTTAGTGCCTGGATTGATCCTTGGATGTGTTCCTTGGTGGTTGGTATAAGTCCCTAGATGTGTTCTAGGGAACCCTTGCTTAATGCATGGGTTGATCCGTGGTCTTGTACTTTGGTGGATAATATCCTAGATGTGTTCTGGGGAAAACTGGTCTTTGACCAGGTAGATCTTGGTGTAATACCAAGATGTGTTGATGTGTGATGCTCTTCCTCTTTCCCGAGATGGTCCATGAGACCTAGGAGTGCCTATGAAGATGGACATGACCACATTGTTGATGTACCCTCTTATGCAGTGATGATAAAGTTTATAGGTCACTATGAGACTCATGTGGACATGTTTTTCCATTAAGGAACCCCCCTTGACTTTATCTTAACAGGTACCCCCCTTGTTGGTTTGTTTTCCTTGTTGGTTTATGTGATTGGGTTTTGTGTGACTAGGGTTTTATGTGATTGGGGTTTTTATGTAATTAGGAATTTAATTAAATATTAATTGACATATTAATTAATATTTATATTAATTATATGTCAATAATTAATTATAAATCTAATTACCCTAACCCCTCTCTCTACCTATAAATTAGACCCTACCCTAACATTTGTCACTCACACTCACTCTCTCATCTCCCTACTTGTTGCAGCTACCTCAGTGACTCTTCCCTCTTGTTGATGCGACCTTCCCTTTGCTTATCAAGTTCATATCTACAATTTTTTATGCTAGTTTGAAGTTTCCTCTTTGGAGTTTTTGCTAAGGTTGTTGGATTTGTTGATGTGAGGTGCCTCTAAGGGTTGTCAGACTTGTCTCTTGCACCAGAGCTACCTCCCTCGAAGTTGTCGGGTTTTCCCTGTGGGTGTCGGTTCCTTCTCTAGGGCCACTAACTTGTGTGGAGGTACCGCGACCTCACTCTAGGACCTCTCCTTAGCTGTACATGTTTCCCTCTAGCTGTCATGTGGAGTGTTGAGTCCCCTGTGGGGGATTTTCAGTGTGCTAACCAGATTTCTGTGTAGAGGGTTTGCTATCTAGACTTGTGGAGAGCATGCTAACTCATTGTCCAGATCTGTGTGAGGATTTTCTTGTGGTTGATCTCCTTGTTGTCCAGATATGTGTGATAATTTTCTTGTGGTTGATCTCCTTACCGTTCAGATCTGTGTGAGGATTTTCTTGTGGTTGATCTCCTTGTTGTCCAGATCTGTGTGAGGGTTTTCTTGTGATTGATTTCCTTGTTGTCCAGATCTATGTGAGGATTTGATTATGGTTGATTTTCTTACCTGTCCATCTCTCCTTCCTGTGCTTTCACTGTTTATTAAAGGGTTATTTGTTGTTAAGACTGTGGTTTATTGTTGTCTTCTTTGGGGTTTCCTATCTATGGAAAAATTGTCCCACGTTTCTCTTTGACAAAGATCAAACCCTAGAGGTTTGATCTATGAACCTAAACTAAGGCTGAGCATACTTACAGAGGCATACATGTACACATGTGACAGGTATATCTCTCATTGATTTAGGAGGTAAGCTAACGTTTATTTTATACTCGGAAATATTGTTTGTTTCATATATGTTTATCTTCTATGATGATTTAGTGAACAATTTTTTTTTAAAGCACTTTTGTTTTGAATTTTCTCTATTTCTAACATGGTATCAGAGCTTAGGGCGTGAAAGGAGCTCAAGAGTTGCAAACTTGAGCTTGCGTAGATCCACTTCTTAGAGTTTACTGATCAACAGTCATTGAAACACAAATTCAAGTTGTTATGTTGTCCTTGACTTTATGTTTTGAAGTAAAGAGAGAGTACTTGTAAAGGCACTTAGTTTCAGTTTTTTATTTTGCTTTCCGAAGGTTGTTTCTTATTATTTTAAGTTGCTACTTTATGTGCTTAATGGTGGACACATGGAGTACCATGTGCAACATGGGCTCCTGATCCAAGAAAGGTAGAATGGGTTAGTAAATGGTCTTTTTTTAATTCAATGATGTGTTTGTCATGATAGCCTTTTATAACACTTATATTATGAGCAGTATATTCCACGATATCTTCATAGTAAACAACTCTAGCAGCCATGGTTTTGTTACCCAGTGGTCTGTGTATTCCAGAAGTATTGATTTTGTAAGGAATATTGCGATTTGGAGCACTGAGGAATATTGTGATTTTTCTTAGTTGTCACTAGTCAATAGGTGCACAAAGACTCATGCAAGAAATGAATTTAAGTGCTAGAATCCAAGCCAAAACTATTTAATGGTTGTAATTGTAATATCTTCAGTGTTTAAAACTGTTCAACCTACCTAAATGACTCCACGCAGGTGACACCAATGAGATGGTTTGGATTACACACCCAATTCAAGGGTTGACTCTACTTTGAATTAATCTATAATGTTGGATACATCCACAACCAGTTATAGCAAATGTTTCCTTATCTATTGAAAGATATAGGATACCACCAACCACCGGTTAAACTTGTTTCCCTCATCTTTAATGTACTTTTGACAGTTAATATTATAAGAACAAGTGATGTGCGTTTATTAGTCAAGTCTTAAACATTAACAACAAACCAATATTTTTTTTCAATGATAGAACTATAGAATCTCCTCACAGTTGGTCACTTTAGATTGCTTAAGGGGAGGATGATATGTATTTTGTTGAGACTTACATTGGGTGATTAGCTTCAGATGGCTCTGGTTGGAGAAGAGAATAGATGATCTATGTACTCATGTTGAATGGTTGAGAATTTGCATTTTAATCATCCTTGATGAAATTAAATCCACCATAAAGGCAACCATAAACTCACTACTATGGTTCTTAACCAATGGCAATTTTTTTTTTGTTTGTTTGAGAACATCATCACAATAGAAGACAATCTTATTTAATTTATTTCCTTTTTTAATGTGGGTGCATGGGTGTCGATTCCAGATTTAGAGCCTGTGGGCATTGACTCAAAATTAATTGCCTACAATGTTAATAAACATGTTATTAACATAATGTTGTTTAGAAAAGGTCTAAAAGAATGGGCTCAACCAGGGATAGTGAAAGACTATCTTGTACACTTGTGGGATGCAAGTTTGGGTGCCAAAGTAAACATGTTTGGATTATTGGTGGAGTGACCAATGCTAGTTGAGAGAGATTTCTTGTTAGGAGAATCTGAATGCTAGTGTTCTTTATTTTTGGTGGATCCTTGGTTTTATGTTTTAGATTCCTTGATATCATGTTCAAGTTTCCTCTTTCAAATCCATTGGCACTCATAGAGGGATTCTCAGTATTTTTCAAACTGAACGTACATGGGCACACTTCATTACATTGTGTAGCCACAAATACCCATTTGCATTTTATCCTACTTGGGCTCTCCCATGTCATCTTAGACAGAATTTGCTGCGAGATTTTATCGGTTACATTACATACATTTGTTGCCTTCAAAAGATCCATTTAAGAATTAGTAAGTAACTTTTATCAGGGACCATACCCTTATAAAAAGGGGTCTTGCATAGACATCAAGCTAGTGGGAAATTTACTTGAACTAACAAATATTGCATACACAAAAGATGCCCCAGATAGCTACAGGTAGTAGCAAGCTATAAAGTACAAGTGTGTCTTCAGCCAAGACAAGTTCAAAGTAAGTCTAGGAGCTCAATAAGGCTTCATGTCTTTTGTTATATGTATCCTGCAGTTTTCTAAAGAAAAGATTTGGTTAGTGGATAGTGAGGTCACATGACAGAAACATTACCTGGTAAAAGTCTAACTCAACTTTTCATATTAAACTTGGTACCAGTACCAAGTACATCTTGAAGAGATACTACACCAGATCAGAGTCAAAGGATCTTGTGGGTTCAGAGGGAGCCATCTTGCACATGCAGGGAGACATACATATTATAAGACTCAGAGGGAGCAGTTTCGTACGTGAGTTAGGTCGTGACATGGCAGTGACTATGACACGATCTCTACCAGGTATTCTTCCATCAGAATCATTATATCCCTTGCTGGAGTTCTTGGTTGGAAACTTCACCAGATAGATGTTAAGTCTGATTTTCTTAACAGTGAAGTTGAGCAAGAGGTTATATCGAACAACCTGAGGGATTTGTAATCCATGGGAAAGAATCCCATAGATTGAAACAAGCTCTGAGAGCTTGGTATGGAAAAATTGACAGTTTCTCTACAGAGTCTTGGGTTCACCAAGAGTATTGCAGATCCTAATCTTTATATAAAGATTGTATAGAATCATCATGTTATCTTAGGATGATATGTTCCTTACAGGAAAGGAAAATTTGATAGCTCAGACTAAGAGGGATCTTTCCAGCAGATTTTGAAATAAAAGACTTGGGTCTTTTTGCATTATTTTATGAGCTTAGAAGTGTGGCAGAAACCAGGTGAGATATTTCTCTCACAAAAGCAAGTATGCAGTTGATATGCTCTGCAGACTTGGTATGTTGGACTGTAAATCCATATCCACACCGATGATTTCTAAACTGAAGAAATTACAAGACCAAGCTATAGGTTCATATCTGGAAGACCTCACTATCATTGGGTCCTTGATGTATCTTATACATACCAGACCAGATATTTATCATGCAATGAATTCCCTCTACCAATTCATGTATGAACCGAAGCATATTCATATGGTCATTGTTAAACATATTCGAAGATATGTTCGGGGGACTATAGCCTATGAGCTTAGATACATTTCAGTGGAGGTATAATGCTTCATGGTTATACTTATTCATATTGGATGGGCAATACAGTGGGTCGAAAGAATACTTTCGGATATTGTTTCAGTTTGGGTTCAGTTATGATCTCATGTTTCAGCGGGAAACAAGGTTCCATAGCCTAGATGACTGCATAGGCATAATACATTGTTGCAAGTGCTACTAGTAGAGAAGCAATGTGGCTCAGAAAGCTACTCTCAGATTTGTTCAGTGCTGAGTTGGAACCCACAGTAATCCACTATGATGACCAGAGTTGTGTAAAGCTCTTCGTGATTCTTGTGTTTTCATGACAAACACATTGAGATGAGATATCACTATGTTCGGGACATAGTGCAGAAGAACATTCTGAGTATTCAGTATGTTCTGACGGCGGAACAAACCACATATATTTTGACCAAGCCTCTGTCATTGACAAAGTATGTGTACTTTCGAGACAAGCTTGGTGTTGCTAAGAATGCCTCTCTTTTTTAAAGGGAGTGTTGAAATTAATGCAGCTGCAAGAGCCATTCTCCGAAGGCTGGAAAAGACCGTAGCTATGGACTAGGGCCCCCATCACACTCCTGGGGTTTCTTGGTATGAGACCAAGCAGTGAGAGCCATGGAAAAAGACCCTAGTGAGGGCCCCCAGTATATGACTGGGTACTTGGTCTTGGACCAAGCAGTAAGTCCCTAGATGTGGTCCAGGGAATCCTTGCCCGGTGCTTGGATTGATCCTTGGATATGTTCCTTGGTGGTTGATATAAGTCCCTAGATGTGTCTAGGGACCCTAGTTGTGTTCCAGGGAATCCTTGCTCAGTGCCTGGATTGATCCTTGGATGTGTTCCTTGGTGGTTGGTATAAGTCCTTAGATGTGTCTAGGGCCCTTGGATGTGTTCCAGGGAATCCTTGCTTAATGCATGGGTTGATCCTTGGTCTTGTACCTTGGTGGATAAGACCCTAGATGTGTTCTAGGGCCTCCAGATATGTTTTAGGGAAAATTGGTCTTTGACCAAGTAGATCTTGGTGTAATACCAAGATGTGTTGATGTGTGATCCTCTTCCTCTCTCCTGGGATGGTCCATGAGACCTAGGAGTGCCTATGAAGATGGACATGACAACATTGTTGATGTACCCTCTTATGCAGTGATAATAAAGTTTATAGGTCACTATGAGACTCACGTGGACATGTTTTTCCATTAAGGAACCCCCCTTGACTTTATCTTAACAGGTACCCCCCTTGTTGGTTTGATTTCCCTCTTGGTTTATGTGATTGGGTTTTGTGTGACTGGGGTTTTATGTGATTGGGGTTTTTATGTAATTAGGAATTTAATTAAATATTAATTGACATATTAATTAATATTTATATTAATTATATGTCAATAATTAATTATAAATCTAATTACCCTAACCCCTCTCCCTACCTATAAATTAGACCCTACCCTAGCATTTGTCACTCACACTCACTCTCTCATCTCCCTACTTACTACGACTACCTCAGTGACTCTTCCCTCTTGTTGATGCGACCTTCCCTTTGCTTATCAAGTACAGATCTGCGATTTTTTTATGTTGGCTGGAAGTTTCCTCTTTGGAGTTTTTGCTGAGGTTGTTGGAAGTGTTGTTGTGAGGTGCCTCTAAGGGTTGTCGGACCTGTCTCTTGCACCAGAGCTACCTCCCTCAAAGCTGTCGGGCCTGCCCTGTGGGTGTCGATTCCTTTTCTAGGGCCACAAACCTGTGTGGAGGTATTGCGGCCTCATTCTGGGCCCTCTCCTTGGTTGTACATGCTTCCCTCTAGCTGTTGTGTGGAGTGTTGAGTCCCCTGTGGGGGTTTCTCAGTGTGCTGACCAAATTTCTGTGTAGAGGGTTTGCTATCTAGACTTGTGGAGAGTATGCTAACCCACTATCCAGATCCGTGTGAGGATTTTCTTGTGGTTGATCTCTTTGTTGTCCAGATCTGTGTGAGGATTTTCTTGTAGTTGATCTCCTTGTTGTCCAGATCTGTGTGAGGGTTTGATCTCCTTGTTGTCCACATCTGTGTGAGGGTTTTCTTGTGATTGATTTCATTGTTGTCCAGATCTGTGTGAGGGTTTGATTATGGTTGATTTGCTTACCTGTCCAGCTCTCCTTCCTATGCTTTCACTGTTTATTAAAAGGTTTTCTGTTGGGGTTATTTGTTGTTAAGACTGTGATTTATTGTTGTCTTCTTTGGGGTTTCCCATCTATGGAAAAATTGTCCCACGTTTCTCTTTGACAAAGATCAAACCCTAGAGGTTTGATCTATGAACCTAAACTAAGTTTGAGCATACTTACAGAGGCATACATCTACACATGTGACAGGTATATCTCTCATTGATTCAGGAGGTAAGCTAAAATTTATTTTATACTCGGAAATATTGTTTGTTTCATATATGTTTATCTTCTATGCTGATTTAGTGAACAAAAAAAAAATTAAAGCACTTTTGTTTTGAATTTTCCCTATTTCTAACACTTCCATATTAATTAATTGACAAATCAGAGTATTGAAAACATTCAAGTGATCAACAATTTATGTACCTTCTTTCATCCGCAAGCTGTACAACTGTCTCTTCAAGAAGATTCGGTTTGACAAGTTCTTTGTCATATACAAACTCTCTAGTTTGGTTCACAATTCTGTTGTTGTCGTCTCTTCAGCGATGTTAAACAACACCTCATCTGCTAGACACAAACTAATAGTACTAAGGGCTCTTGCATCCAAATCCTCATAGTCCTTGTCTGTCATGCTTGCCGGTTTCTTTGACTTTCTAGCCAAGACCTTTTGCAATCGTTGTTGCACAAACAAATCTTGCATCTTGAGCTTTCATAGCGCAAAGCTATTCTTACCACTAAACTTCTCCACCTCAAACTTGGAATTTTACACTTTCTCCATTAACAAAAACACTCCAAAACCCACTACTTATAAAACTGAGCCCTTTAAATGTGGAAGAATAATAATATAAACCCCAAAAAAAAAATTAATAAAAAAGATTTTTCTAAAAAATATATTTTATGCAAAATAAAAAAAAATAAAAATAATAAAAAATAAAAAAAAAAAATAAATAAAATAAAACCTTTTACTAATTTCACTTTTTTAAAACATTCACTCACTCTTTAAATAATGGTTCGAACTTATACTCCACCTCACTCACCCACTTGTTTCATTAAAAAACATAAAAGGTCATGCCATGTCACATAATAAGACAAGAAACCCTTCATACCATCTAAAATTTTCTTTAATTTTTGGATCGTTGCACCTTTTATGAGGGAGGGTAGCCTGCGTAGTCGCACTTTGTTAAAGGATAGCTTGCGAAGATTTGCTCGCAAATTGTCGCACCTTGCCAAACTACAACTTGTGACGATCTCGCACTGCGTATTATGTAGTGCTTGCGACAATTCCGAAATTTTTACAATTCTGAAAGTGTGCCACTGATCGTGGCACTTTGCTATAGGGATAACCTGCGACGATGTAATAAAACCCGTCCACTTCACTCGACTCGTTTGGTTTTTCGATCCAGTGATTAGATTCTCTTTTCCTTCACTCTCTGCTCCTTTAACTTTAAGCTTTGATACCACTTGTTAGGCAGCGAAAGCAAAACAAAACATATAACAGAGCATAAAATAAGCAAGATCAAACACGCTTTAAACCAAGCACATCAATTATACACTTGACACAGTGATTTATGTGGAAACCCAATGAGAGAAAAAAACATGGGCAATGATAATCGGCATTCTTATTATTCAAGGGAGAATTACGATAGCCTTCATAGGCATGAAATCATCCTCTCCTCACACACTACTCTCTGCTCCTTGCACACGCTTGCACTCACATTGTACTTCACCTCTATGGGTATGCTCACATATATAACATCTATCACTCAGTTATACAAACTGATTCTGAATAGATCACATAGTTACACGAGCAGTTCATAAATAGATTGTATACATATGCATTAACATAATTGCATGCATGTGCATGTGACCGCATGAAAAAATTCGTTGACATGTTTCTAACATACTAAGAGATCGGACTTACTAGACTAGAGAGACGTGCTCTCCCTGGCCAAGTCTGTCAACTTCCTAATCTCTATGCACTATGACAGACCAAGGTCTCGGGGTAAGATGCCCAAGAATTTCCAAAATTGAGTAATCAGCCCCTATTTTTTGGCTCTTCGTAGCTGTCTTTCTCAGCGGTAAATGAAATACATGTATTCTATTAATTTTCACCTTTGTAATCTGCGGCTTGCCTCCCCTTGTAATCGTGATTTGCCTCCTTGCTTAATTATTCTCACGCATTTTTAGAAGCCTTTTTGGTTTTCTATAGGAGGCTGTCACTTTTTAGTTCTCTGTTTATAGTTTGGACAACAGCCAAAACTGCCAAGAGTTTGTCTCTTGCATTGATAATTTGGACCTGGTTTGAAAGTATATATCTGCTATTGGTTCCTTTTTCTGGTAAATATTATATATTTCTATATTATAACATTATGAAATCCTTTTAACGATCAAAAAACAAACAACTAGATATAATTATAATAACTATAATTGCAATATAAGGTTATATGGTTTCAAGAAAAGCTGCAAATAATTATAAAAATATGGCAGCAAAATCATTGTTGCATCTTTTGTCTTCAAATGCATGCTTTATACTACTTACTAGAATCACGATCTTGAATCTAGTTGTTTTGAACCTGTCAAGTCCACAGAAGATCAAGTATATTGCAAGGCCCATAACCTGGGAAAGTTTGTACATATGAAATCTTAATAATTCTAATGTACAGGAAAAAAGAATGTATATCATCTTCCACATCCTTTAACTAAAAATCCAAAAAATAATACCAACTAATAGTAACAAGGATGCTTTAATCTAATAGAACAATTCTTTGTTCCTAGTTCAAGAGTCTATTTTAAAATATGGAGAAGTTCGCTTAAACCCATGGCTGATTACAATGTATCTGGTCTAAGTTGTAGCCTCTTTATGATGTATATGGTTTGCAACTACATCAGTGCCACTGAAGTTAACACACGCTCCAAGAACTCTGAGATATGACTGCGTGAAGAATTAGTCGACTATGATGCCATGCATAATGCTGGACTTCAAGAAGACAATGTCCATTCAATTCCATGCTAGTAAAAATCATCATGAATGTCCAAGATCCTCAATTACACTCATCCCCTGCACTCATCCCCTGCAGTTTGCTCCATGGCGACCAAAACAAAAAGAGAAAAAAATAGTACTCAGCACACTGTTTATCCAACACATGAATTGGATAATATTCAACCTTAGAAAGGAGTTTCAGAATGATGCTATGGTCCTCATTTATAATCTAATATATGTTGTAAACATTCATCTCACAATCAAATCTACACACATATTGTCTTGAACGTCTGATGCTTACAGAATTCTTAGCCCTTTCTGTTGGACTGCTTCGGTGGAAATAAGCAGTGTTAGGAGACACTTGGACAATCAGAGAGCATGGAAGAGAACTTTGCTCTCTTTCCTGCAGAGAAGGACATGTGGGGCCACTTTTCACAAATATTTGTGTTTATTGGTGTTTGTGATTATTGCGGTTATTGTGATACAATCATGTTCTGGTTAAGATTTTGGGATTGTGTTACACTTGTAAAACCCAAAAAACAAGGATGCCACTAAGTTGCATTTTGGAAAAATTTCAGCCTTTGATCCTGAGTGCTAGCTATGCGGACCACAGCTAGGTTAAGTGTTTTTAGGATAGATGTTTAGTCTATAGAAGTTGGGGTTAAGGTTAACATTATGGCCATTTTTGCTTACGCAGAGAGTGGTTACCTCATTAGCAGCTCTTCAGCCCTCTAGTGTAACACTTGATGTTAGTTTATTGAGAATTAAGCTAATATAAGATGTATTTTTTTCTAAAACTTAGAAAAGTTTGGTGTTCAGTTTGTGTCCATAAATACAATTCATTCTTTAAATTTTGGAAATAGCATATATCCTTCAACATCCTACACTCTTGGGTATGAACATCGATGTGTGGATAATCATGAAGGATCATGATGAGTCATATAGGATATAGGGTGAGGGGTTGATCAGACTGAAAGTAATAACCAGTTTTCAGTGTGATGGTCCAGACCCCAAGCGATTTCTCCTAGATTTCCTCACCCATATCATGCAGCAGAAATTTGTGTTAGGCATATACCCTGCCCTCTTGATCCGCTCAGTTTGAATGTATATTCTCCATTTGTGGATAAGATTCATCTGCTATGAAAAATGAATGCACTTTATCCATAACCTCAATCCAGCTCTGTCCTGGCTCCTTTTTCACTCCCCTCTCTCTCATCATCTTTCTCACCCTAGCTACATCATCCCAACTACCAGCTTCAGCGTAAATATTTGATAGCAACACATATGCTGCATCATTTTGTGGTTCTAACTCAAGAAGACGTTCTGCTGCATGTTTTCCTAACTCTAAATTTCCATGGACTCTGCAGGCACTAAGTAAGGTCCTCCAAACCACCGGACCAGGTTCAAATGGCATGTTATTAATAAAGTTTTCTGCTTCAACAACGAAACCAGCACGCCCAAGCAGGTCAACTATGCAAGAATAATGCTCTAGTGTTGGCATGATGCCATAAACATGATTCATAGAATCAAAATAGTACTTCCCTTCATTCACTAGGCCTGCATGGCGACATGCAGAGAGAACACCAACCAAGGTGACATCATTTGGCTTTGAGCCTGCCCTCTGCATTTGTTTGAAAAGCTGGAGAGCTTCCTCGGTATACCCATGCTGCACAAATCCTGTAATCATTGCGTTGCAAAGAATTACATCCCATTTCTGCATAAGCTTGAATACCTTGCATGCATCCTCGATGATCCCACATTTTGCATACATGTCCACAAGGGCACTTCCCACAAAAACATCTATCTCAAGTCCTCTTTTTATGACGTGGGGATGAACGCATTTGCTTTGTTCCAAAGCAGCTAGGGTAGAGCATGCCTTCAGCAAACTGCCAAAGGTAAACTGGTCAGGCTTTACTCCTGCTCGCTGCATTTGACAAAACACTGTCAAAGCTTCCTCACCATACCCATGCTGAGCATAAGCTGCGATCATACCACTCCAGGAGATCACGTCTCTTTCAAGCATGTCATCAAATAGTTTGTGTGCTTCCTCTATGTTCCCACACTTCCCATAAATGGCAATAAGGGCACTTCTAACATGGACGTCCGATTCATATGTGCACTTTATGATATGCGTATGGACTTGTTTGCTTTGTTCCAGAGCTGTTAGGCTGGCACATACCTTTAGAACACTTGCAAAGGTAAATTGGTTTGGTTTCATACCTAACAATTGCAACCGAGAGAATAGTTCCAAGGTTTCCTCGCCATATCCATTTTGAGCATACCCTGCAATCATTTCATTCCATAAAATGATATTTTCTTTAGTCATATTTTCAAAGACTTGGGATGCATCGTCTATGCTCCCACATTTAGCATACATACCAACAAGAGCACTATTGGCAGAAATATCCGACTTAAATTCAGACTTGATAACTAGAGCATGGATCTGGTGGCCTTCCCTCAGAGCTGTCTCACTAGAACATGCCCTGAGAATGATAGCAAAGGTCAGGTGGTTTGGCCTAACATCTGACAATAGCATTTTGCGAAAGAGGTTAATTGCCTCTTTACCCTGCTCATTTTGAAAACAGGCTGTAATCATTGTGTTCCATGAGATCACATCTTGTCTCCTTATGTTTTCAAACACTTTTCCCGCAGCCGTTATGTTCCCACACTTTGAATACATGTCAGTAAGTGCATTGCCCACACTGACGTCCGACTCTAAGTCATATCGCAAAACATGGGCATGGACTTGCATTCCATGATCCAGCGCTGCAAGGATAGAGCACGCCTTAAGCACACTGGTAATGGCGACCTGGTCTGCCATTATGCCTCTGTGTTGCATTCGGGAAAACAGTTCCAGAGCCTCCTGGCCATGCCCATTTTGCGCATATCCCACAATGATTGCATTCCATGAAATGGCATCTCGTTCAGGCATTTGGTCAAACACCCGGCCGGCATATTCAATGGTTTGACATTTGGCATAAGTATCAACAAGAGCACTACCCACAATTACATCTAAATGATATCCAGATTTAACAATGTGGGCATGGACATGTTCAGCTTGTTGCAACGACTCTAAGCTAGCACATGCCCTTAAAACACTACCAAATGTAAACTGATTAGCACCCACACCAATCCGTTGCATTTCACAAAACAAACCAATGGCTTCACGCCCTCGCTCTTCTTGAGCATATCCTGCGATCATTGCAGTCCATGAGACCAAATTTCTCTCAGGCATTTTGTCAAACACTTTGAGTGCAAACTCCAAACGATGACATTTAGCGTACATATTTATGAGATGATTTTGTACAAAGATGTTTACTTCAAACCCAGTTTTGATTATGTGGGCATGAACCTGGATCCCCTCTTGGATGGTTTTCATTCTCACACAAGCCTGCAACAGACCAGAATATATAAATGAATCCAAACTGTTCAATCTATACAAATTTCCCATAGCTCCATCCAATCTCCCCTCCTTGCAGAGTGCCATAAAATCTTCACTGGTGCAACTATGCCCACGATGAATTATGTATCCTCTGGTTTGCATGGGTTCAAAAAAATCGGGCACGAAGGCAAAGCCCATCTGGTTAAGGTTATTACTAACATAGAAATGTTTATGATTGCTTGGTTTTAAAGCTTTGAAGATATGGACGATGAAATGATGAACTTTGTTCATACCTGGGCAGTATTGTCTTTTCTCATTCATGGACTGCCATAAGGGGACCTCATGGTCTTTGCTCATTCATGGAGTACTGCATTTAGGGGACCTCATGCTTCTAGCTCAATGTAACCTGATCAAATAATCTGCGTGGCATCTTAATTCTAAGATTCGTGGTGACGTTAATGTTGGGGGTATGCAGCGAGAGTACATATGGAAATAAACCAAGATGTATATATAATTAGAAATGATAGGAAATCTTTTTTACATGGAAGCGGTTCTAATGATTAAGAAAACGTGATTTCTCTTGATGTCATATGTTCAAATGTCACAAGTTCAAATAGAGACTAGTAGGGTATGTACATCTCCGTATACTTTAGTAGTCAAATCTCTAAACTTCATTGACTGCAAAGATACTCCTCTTTAGAAGAGTAAGAGGAGTTGTCTAGTGCTACATTGTACTTGTACATTAGTGATTATATGAGAGATATGGTGTTGTTTACTTAGAATATATATATAAGGTCACGGAAGACACAAAATGGGTGTATGAGACCCCTTGTTTTATTTGCACAACGATTTGATTGCTAAAGTCTAAGGTGGTGTACATACCCTACCCCCCTTTGGATTTAAACTTCCCCATTTGTGATGCAAACCCCCCTTCTCTCCTCGAGGTTCTGCGACCTCCCGGCCAAGGATCTTCAAAAGACTGAGTTGAACTGGCTCTTCGGGTCTTTGTTGGACCTTGCAATTAATTTCCACAGGCCCCCTTTCGATTACCCATGCAGGCTTGATTCACCCGCATGCCCTTTCTCTGACGCTTCTGATAACTCTGAGTGGCAAGCGCTAGCTCCTCTTCTAAGCCTCGCTTCCTTATGACCACGGGCTATGACCTCTGACTAGCCCCCTTCGTGACTTCGGGCTTCGACGGTTTCGAGTGCAGTTGACTCTTTTTTCCCCGAACTCCGAACCGATGAAATCACCCGGACAAGATCTACGGTCCACGCTTCTCTAATAGCCAATGACTGTGATTTACTTTGAGACTTCAACTTCGAGAGTTTCGAGCATTCCAAACTCTTTTTTCCCCGAAGTACTTTATACCCAGAGCTATGGATCAAGCACCACGTCCCTCGATCGACGGTTGAGATGTGCCCTTTGTTCCACTTCGGACGACTTCCAGTCAACGCTCCCCTGCTCTTGTTTCCCCAGAGTGTCAATCCTTTGAAGTAAATCTCCATTGTCCACGTATCCCTTCGTTCATCAACAACTCCTGTTGATTTCAGCCTTCAGGACTTTACTCTCCAATTTCCCTGAAGTGTCCTATCACCGAAGTGATAGATCTGACGCCACGTGTCCAAGCAACTGACAGCTAGGATCTGCTTCACTTCACTCCTTCGGGACTTCGACGATCCCGCTCCTTGAACACTTTCAAACCTTTGAATACACAAAGTGTCGAAGGATTCTCAGACTATCCTCCATGCAACTTTCCCAGATCTTACAATCTGGAAAGATCCCAACTCCTCCGAATAGATCTTGCTCGTTGGTTGAGAAATTTTCAGTGGGCTCCTCCCTACTGAAGAATTTCCATCCATATCTCTTCTGAGCTTGTTCCTCCTCAAACTTTTCAACTTCTTAGAGCGACTTCTTCAACACTTAGCCAAAATTCGGCCTTGTGCACACCTTGCAACAGGTTTCTTTTTACTTAACCCTTTGTGGGTGACTGTGTACTCCTTGCAACAGTTCTTACACGACTCAATTGTCCCTCCTGAACAATATGGTTTTGAGTGTGTTTCTTCCTAACGCACACCTTGTGAGGTTCTTTGCACTCTTTGCAAATAAAAACTTCAAGTTATCTCTCCTGAACTTCTGAGTCAAAACAGACTCTGTCAACGCACTCCTTGCGGACACTATGCACTCCTTGCAAGTAAAGCTTCATGTTATCTCTTATGAGCTTCTGACTCAAAATAGACTCTGTCAACGCACACCTTGCAGACACTATGCACTCCTTGCATAAGCTCGTAGAAGAGAAACAATTGAAACTTATCTAATTCTCATGGATTCATACATTCAACCATGTAATGCATTCATAACATAAGAACAAGTATTAACATAGAAATGCAAATTAACAGAAAGCCTACCATTCATTCATTCATTTAGATAGACACAGTAATAGCAACACCAGAAATTTTGGATAATTGCTTCTCTGTTATATTCATTCAAATGATATGTACATGGGCTCATACAATTTCGATCAACTTCAACAATAACAACTTCAATAACCTTCAACGACTTTCAACAGTTTTCAGCAACAACTACTTCAATAGCCTCATTTGGGCAACAATACTTATATTTATACAAAAATAGCTCATAGAGCTTTTCCCTCCGACTACCTTAGTGATATCCTATTAAAATAAAAGCTTTTAACTACTAAGGCTTATTACAAGAAATAATTGGTACAAACAGATAAGAGCGAAAGCTTCAGATCTGTATTGTAATCAACTACATTAAAGAAAATACAATCTCCATCGATCTCACACAATGGTTCAGCCTCTTAACATTTAAGATCTTTATTACAATATTTTCAAGATAAATCAGTGACATGCCATCTTTAAAATTCAAAATCACTTCAAAATGCGTGCTAGGGCGCTGAGTTGTCCTCCACTTGCGCTTTGATGACGATGCTCCTGCATCATACTCCTTTGAACAAAAATTCATGGACTCCTGTCCCTGAGCTCCTGCACTGACTTTCCATGCTTCTGAATATCTACTTCATTTACCCAACTGACATCTTCTATTGGGTGTCCTTTCCACTTTACCAAATACTCAAAATAGGTCTTCCTTATGGTCTTCTTACCAATCCTCTGATCTCTCTCCATCTACGGCTTTTTTGTTGCAGGCATTTGCTTCTTCCATTGAATCTCTGTTTGATCTTCTGATCATTTTGTGTCATCTTCCCTGTAAGGATATAGGTCTGAAATGTTGAATATGGGCGATATACCCACATCCTCTGGCAGCTCTATCTCATACGCATTGGCATCAAATTTCCTTAGGATCTTGCATGGTCCTATCTTCTTCAACTTTAGTTTATTATATGTTCTCCTTGGAAACCTTTCTTTCCTGAGATGTGCTAGAACTAGATCTCCCACTTCAAATTGAAGTTCTCTCCTATGATGATCAACTCTGCATTTATATTCTTTGTTGTTGTTCTGCAACTATTCTTTGATCTGATAATGAAGCTTCTGCATTTCTGCAGCGAAGTCTTCTGCTCCAACGCTTTTGAATTCATCCATATACTATCTGGAATGGACTCTTTCTCGTACTCCTATTTTGGTGAGTCATTGTATGCAAACTCTGCTTGTGATAGAATTTAATCCCACTGGCTATGATGTTCAGTGACCAGACTCAACAAATTTCCTAAACTATGATTTACCACCTCAGTATGTCTGTCTGTTTGAGGGTGATATGTTGAACTAGAAAACCATTCCGTCCCTAGTTTCTTCCACAATGTCCTCCAAAAATGACCAACAAATTTAGTGTCTCTATTTGAGACAATACTCTTGGGAAACCCATGAAGTCTCACAACTTCCTTGAAAAACAAATTTGCAATGTGTGTTGCATCATTGGTTTTATGGCATGGGATAAAGTGTGTCATCTTTGAGAATCTATCAACTACCACAAATATGGAATCACTTCCCCTTTGTGTTCTTGGCAATCCCAACATGAAATCCATGTTTATTGCTTCCCAAGGCCTATATGGAATAGGAAATGGTTGATACAATCCAGTGTTTTGTCTCTTTCCCTTTGCATACTGGCAAATCTTACATCTGTTTACAAACTTCTTCACATTTGCCCTCATACCTGGCCAATAGTATGAATTGTTCAACTGTGCAAATGTCTTGTTGTAACACCCTGTTTCCCCCAGTTTGTAAAAATAACTATACTGGCCAAGAACTGTGGCAAACTAAAAAATGTGAATGTGTGATGTGAATGGATCTTGTGAAAAAGGTCGATAAATGCGAATAATATATATATATATATATATATATATATATATATATATATATATATATTGCA
>ML796401.1:58464-83986 GCA_009831015.1 Picea engelmannii
CGGTATTGTGGACCCTTTGAGGTTCTAGATAGAGTGGGACCTGTAGCCTATAGGCTAGCACTTCCTCCCACAGTAAAAGCACATAATGTTTTCCATGTTTCATTATTGAAGAAATATGTACATGATGCTAATAATATAATTGACTGGTCTATGATCCAGGTGGAACCGGAGGGAGAATTTCTACCAGAACCTCAGTGCATACTGAACAGAAAGGAAACCCCACTCCGGAACCGAACCATTGCACAGGTCAAGGTGCAGTGGAGAAAATTTTGTCCAGATGAGGCTACATGGGAAATGGAGGATGCCATGAGACATGCATATCCGATTTTGTTTACTTCTGTACATGCATGTCATGTTGATAGATAAGAACATCGAGGATGATGTTCCTTTAAGGGGGAGGGAATTGTAACACCCTGTTTCCCCCAGTTTGTAAAAATAACTATACTGGCCAAGAACTGTGGCAAACTCAAAAATGTGAATGTGTGATGTGAATGGACCTTGTGAAAAAAGTCGATGAATGTGAATAATATATATATATATATATATATATATTGCAGGACTGCTGAGAGGGGATATGCTGGAAAAAAAGAGAGACCACGATGGCTGAAGAAAGGTGGTGGAAGGCACCTGGAAAGGTGGCGTTAACTTCCACCGAAACCAATACTGTATTTGGGCTTCACTGGCCCGGAGAACCAAGAGCAGCTCGTTGGCCCCAAATTAAATGACTTGCCAGGATTGGTAGGTAAATGGCTCCTCATGAGTAATGAGGGATGGGGGGGAAGTGAATTGCCCATCTGTAGAGCCATCAGGCCTGACTAGTGCGAGGGAAATCGTGCCACATGCAACCTCGCAAGAGGAAAAAGGCATGAGGGAGAAGCAAGAAGGGGGGCAGACGCAAGGGGAGGAAGAGAACTCTGGAAAACACTGAGTGAGTGATAGCAGAGAAGGGGGAGAGTAACCCTCATTCTCAGTCATTGGCAAACAAAGACACAGTCTTGCAACATCGTGGTCTCAACTCGGGGGTGGCTAGTGGTAAATCCTATCGGAATCATTGAGCCTACGATTGGGTAGAAACGAGCACCCCTCTCAGGAGTTGCACTCACTTCTGGTGTTATTTTTGATAACTGTTTTACATCTTGCACCGTGAAATTTATATGCTAAAATATATCCTCTTAGTCTATGCAGTTTTATGAATGGTTTGAGTACAAAAATGCCTTTGTAGTGTTTTGATTCAGGAATGGTGGTTGCATGCTTATAATGGAAGGGCCACGTATGGATTATGTTTATAAATGTATTTATATGTATATATGTACATTGAATCAATTCAGAATTTAAGCCGTTTCTCGGGAAATCTATACCCTTATCTGTCTCAGGTGATACCCTGGATAAACCTCCCCATAGAGACACCCTTTTCAAAAGCTCATAAGAGGTAGAACTTTGTATGCAGAGACTCTGCCGAGGTGCAGAAGTCGCAGAATCCCTTGAGGATTCAGAGATTAAGTATCGATCAATGGATGAGATCCTGTTGAAAGATCTGCGGTTATTCACGACTGTTAGATTGAAGGAATAAACGAGGGCATTAAATGCCTTAACCCTTTTTTCCTTTATCTTCACGAGTAGTGAAGAAATCAAGACCATGGATCCCCAAGGTCCGTGAAAGAATCTGGACCATGGATTTGTGTTCAGGAAACTTAGGAATGACGAAATGGAGAGACAGGTCTGAGCCGTCAGATCTTGGTCTAAACAGTCGGCAGACATTGGATTTGTCGAGAGTTGCACGAGATTTAAACCTCACGCGAAGAATAGCAGAAGTGAAAGTCCCGAGAAGGAGTTCGTATCGAGATTTTGACATTCGAGAGTTCGGGAGTCCGGGCACTCGACATCAGAAGTCCCGAAATAGAAAAAGAACCTGAGCCGTCTATTGGAGGGAGGACACGTGTCGCGAGATCACCCATATCGGGGATTCAGACATCGAGAGTCATAGAGGGAAGTCTTCCGACTTCGCGAGTGGTGAAGTCGCGAGAAGATCAAGACCGTCCATCTGAGGAGGACAGGTGGCAGAGATCGAGGGATCTCGCGAACTCGGAGTTTTGCAAGAAGAGAGCGCAAGAGTTGGGTTCTCCAACTCACGAAGTCACGAAGCGCGAAGTGGCGAGGAGAAAAATCTGAACCGTTGGATCCAGGAATGGGAGGACCATTGGATCAGAACTCCGTGGAGATATCGTATATCGGGAGTTCGAGGGTTCGAAGGTTGGAAGGGGTCACCTTCAACCGTAGAATTCGTGAAGTGCCGAGAGCCAAGGCTCGTGAGAACACGTGGCACATCCATCAGGTGGGGCCCACGTGATTGACAGGTGGGCACGCGTCGCCCGAAAAGGAGTCAACACTCTGTTGACTTCTCACGTCTCGGTGATTCGCGAGATAGGAGCACGAAGGCTCAACGCTCCAACTCGCGAGGTTGCGAGTTGCGAGAAGTGCAAAGAGGAAGTCAACCATTGCTGACTTTCACGTCTTGGAGATTCGTGAGATAAGAGCACAAAGGCTCAATGCTCCAACTCGCAAGGTTGCGAGTTGCGAGAAGTGCGAAGAGGAAGTCAACCATTGCTGACTTTCACGTCTCAGGATTTTGGAGAAGAAGAGCACGAGATATCGATGCTTCATCCTGTGAGGTTACGAGTAGCGAAAAGTGTCAAAGGGAAGTCATGCATCACATTTCCCTGAATCACGAAAAGTTGATAAGCACTTGGTTGGCTTAAGCGTGTAGACATAGGACAGGATCATGAGGACAAGACTTCAAGGGGGGGAAACCTGCCACTTGCTAGCCCTGTTGGGGTTCTGCACTTTGTCGTGTCGGGGTTGGCAGAGTCAAAAGACTCGACGCTCTGGTAGTGTTGAGTCATGAAGAGCGAAAGAATGCCATACTTTTTCAGCCTGTGGTTGCGACCCACAATCACATGGAGGTGGACAAGGAGGGAAATAGCCTATGCTAAGACCCCCATAGGTATTTCGGGGATTTTGATCCTCAATAATTCGACGAAATTTTTTGTTTTCCTTAGTGGGTATGTGACACTTGTCATGGCTGAAATGTCTTGCTAGACCTCCACTATGTTTTTTCTTCTGCAGATTATCTCTCATTGAGCACTTTGGTATGCACAACTGGCTACCCTTAAACAATAATCCATCTTGAATCAGATATTTTTTCCACCGGCTTCTGTCTCTAAGCACATGATTTGCACATGCTTCATATGTGATGCAGGAGCATCACTCCACGTCAACAATGCGCCAACCAACCAACACATTCAACTCACATTAATGGAGAAAGGGAGAGGCGTCGACCCTCCCATTTTTAAATTTAGAAATATGATCCGATAAAGATCATTCAGGATGTAAAGTTGTAAGAGCCGACCATGCCTTTGTACAAATAGTGGTTGAGGTTGCCTTAAATGGTTTCCTGTAGCAAGCCCAGGATGTAGTCGTATCTGGGCATCCATTTATGTAATGTAGCCGTAGGAGTAGGGTGCCACTTTGAGATAGAGATAGCACTAAGGCGGTGGATGAGGATAAGCTCGTAGAGAGCCCTCTTTGGTAATAAGAAAAAAAATAGGATACTTGAGAGGGGAGGATCTCAAGGGGAGAGAGAGATCTCAGGTAGAGAGATCTCGAGAGAGAAAACTGAGACTTGTTACAGTCCATTCCTTGTAAACATTTGTATAGACATTCTGAGATTAATACAAAGAATTATTTCCTTCCTATGGACTGTCTATGTGTGTTTATGCATTTGAATGTCATTTGTATGTTGTAGATACAAGTGATAGATATATTTTACTATCTGTTTGTGAGTTTGTCTATTTCAGTCTGGGTTCTTTAGACTGTGCAAGGAGTGCACAACAGGACGTTGGAAGTTCTGTAGCTAGCTCAAGGAGTGCGCATATGAACTCTGTGGAGTCAGAGAAGAACATGAAAGGAAGGCATACTAGAGTGATAACAAACTCAAGGGAGAAGCCTCAAGGTTACTGAACACCTTTGAGGAAAGACTGTGCAGAGAAGGCACAGAGAAAGACAGAACTACTGGAGGTTTTGTAGAATCTCTGCCAGGTGGGCATCGAGCAAGTGCAAGGAGTGCACAGGAAGAACTCTTTATCGAGTTCCGAAAGAAACAGAGTTACTAAGAACTCTGCCAGGTGGGCATTGAGCTGGTGCAAGTGTGTACAAAAGGAACTCTGTATTGAGTTCGTAAGGAGACAAAATTACAGAACACTCTGTGAGGAAAAACTCTGCAAGGTGTGCATCGAGCAAGGAGAACGCTAGGAGGGAGAAAAACATTTATTTTCAAGAAATACTTCGGATTTGAGTTTGACGAAATCCCGAGAATGCAAGGTGTGTGTGGGAGATTGAAGTCTTCGAGGAGATCAAGATTAGAAGAGATAACGCAAGAAGTGTGTAGGAGATGGACTTATTTTAAGTCCACAAGATAAGGAGAGATAGCATTTTCAGAACGCAGGTGAGACCCAAAGTTGCAAGGATCGCAGGAGACAAATCGAAGGCCAAGACCTTCGAAACTTTGAAAATTCTTCCAAACCTAGGGAGTAATCACAAGCTCAGGAGGAAGAGCACAACAACTGTAGATCAGTTATGGAGGAGAAAATCTGAACCGTTGAACCTACGTCCATACATTAGGAGGAGAGTGCACAGGATATCAGATCTGAACCATCATATTTGAGCACAGAGGACCGATAACCGTTGGGTCTAGAAGAAGGTGCACGAGGTTTAACCCTTATGTAAGCAAGAGAACATACTCGTCAAAGTCCTGACATCATCGGGACCATCCATCAGGCGAGGACACACGGCAGAGATCCACACAAGTCGGGAATTGGGAGTTGGACGAGCAGAGGAGACTGTACTCCATGCCCCGATATGCAAAATCCCGAAATGGTGAAGAGAACCATCCAACATCTATTGTGGAGGACAGGTGGCGAAGATCCATAATCCATCGGGGTTTTAGAACTTAGGCGTATAAGGGTGGCAAAGAACAAAGACTCGTGATCGCCAAAATCGCGAAATCACTCCAACCATTGGATCAGGATTGACAGGTGGCGAAGATCCGGAAGCCATCATGGTTCCAGACTTTAGGAGTACAAGTGTGGAGAGGAGTGAAATCATGGAAGGCGAATTCACAAAATCATTCTGGATCGTTGGATCTGGGGTGACACATGGTAGAGATCAACATCCATCGGGGATTTGGGAAACAAGAGTTAAGTGGGGCTCTCATGCAGGAGTCCCGAAATCTCGAAAAGTGGACCATGGTCATAGCATTGTGGTCATGTGGAGAAAGGATACGAGAGGAGCTCAGGGCTCGTTAATCCCTTTTCGGAGTTTGGGAGTTGGAGAGTCAGGAGTGGCTCACACGCCAATACTCCTGAGGTCGTGAAACGTGACGCGCTCTTTGTGGAATAAGCCAGTGGTCACGTGGGGAAGGAGCTCGTGCTCATTGCTTATTGGCACAGGGCTGAGTTCACATTTGGACCTGTGGATTTGTTCGTTGAAGGTTCCAACAGAGAACTAAAGAGCCATTTCGGCTCGAGAATAGGAACGATCCAGAGACCGAGAGGTTGCAGAACCCTGCTACAGGAGGGGGTCTACATCAATATGCCTCTTTAAAATCTAGATCATCATAGTACATTTCCTTTAGGGGTTTGAACCCTAAGGTTTTCACTTGAAATTCCTGCAGAATCATACATCTCCTGCTCAATGCATCAACAACTTTGTTAGCATTACCAAAAATATGTTTAATGAAAAAAGTGAAATTTTGCATAAACTCTATCCACTTAGCATGTCTTTGATTTAACTCCTGTCTGGTTATGAATTGTAAAGCTTGATTATCGTTGTACAAAACAAATTTCTTTGGAACAAGGTAGTGCGTCCATTTATTTAAGGCTTGAATTACTGCATAAAATTCTTTATCATATGTGGAGTACTTCCTCTTGGTGTCATTCAACTTCTCACTGAAATATGCAACGGGCCTATTATCTTGGCTCGAGACTGCTCCAATTGCTACTCCACTAGCATCGCATCGCACTTGAAACATCTTCCCAAAATCAGGCAAGACCATAATCGGTTGTTCTGTTATCTTCTCCTTTAATATCCTGAAACTGTTCTCGTCTTCTTCTATCCACTTAAAAGACTTGTGTCTCTTCTTCACCGTATCTAATATTGGTGCACAAATTCCACTGAAATTTCTAATGAACTTCCAATATAAACTTGCTAATCCATGGAAGCTTCTCACCTCGAATATGCTTCTTGGCGATGTCCATTCTCTGATTGCTCTCACCTTCTCTGGATCCATCTTCAATTCATTTGAAGAGATTACAAAACCCAAGTAAATGATTTATGTCTTCATAAAAGAGGATTTCTTCAAATTTATCAACAACTTCTCCCTCTGCAATCTTCTCATCATTAATGTTAAGTGCCTCAAATGCTCTTCTTTAGTTTTACTGAAGACTAATATATCATCCAGATATACAATCAAAAACTTACCAACAAAATCCTTTAATACCTCATTCATCAACCTCATAAAAGTACTTGGGGTGTTTGTCAAGCCAAATGGCATAACAAGCCACTCATACAACCCTTCATTTGTTTTGAAGGTTGTCTTTGATCTGAATTTATGCAGGAACACAACAAAATACACAAATAACCATGAATACAAAGATGCAGCAGAAATAACACTTAATTTCATTAATATCAAAGAATTGAAACTTGTTTACAGACATAATGGAAATAAACTAGCTAGGGCGCTGGTAGCTTATCTCTGAGAAGAGATGTGGCGGATATAGGCCTATGAACTCCGTGTTCTAATGAGGCTCAAAGGCCTATATATTATTGAGAAACAATGGAAAACCTAAACATCCAAAAACCTAACCCTAGGAGATGAAACGCCCGAATATGGGACCTATCGGGGTTAATTGGTACATCAATTTCTCGGGGTCGTAACCTTTTCATGCTATCTTTGTTTGACGCACATGATACATCGTTAGAAAGATATATCCGAGGACTACATTGTTCATAGAAAATATCAAGTTTAGATCTGGCTCTTATTTTCTAGAACTTTGATGCCCAAAAAATGTCGTTTGGGGCCTCAAAACGGCTCCGTAAGTTCAGGACCTGAAAAATTGACAAAAATAATAAATTATGCTACAAATAAGGAGACTGAAAAACTGAAAGAAACAATGGTGGGGGTCCAAGTGGAATAGGCGGGTGGCCACCAATATCCACCTGGATCATTCCTCCCCCCTTAGGAAGAAATGGTCCCCATTGCGTTGAGTTCCTCCATGAGATGAGGAAACTTCTGTTGAACTTGGTCCCTGGTCAGCCACCTGCCCTGGTGAAGGAGTTGGCCTGCTTTGACAACTCGATATAGTTGGATCCTCTGCTGGCAGGTGTTCTTGATCTGTGTGTCCATAATCCGATCAGTTGTGACTTGTTCCATGCAGTATGGATTTAACTCTCTTGGTTTGAGTTGTTCTGCCATGTCAGATTTGTCCAGTAGAGGTGGAAAGTAGGGCCGAAGGTGGTCCACATTGAACACTAGGTGAAAACCAAGGAATGGTGGAATACTGAGCTCAAAGGCATTTTCCCCTACATCCTTGGTGATGGTGTATGGCCCATATCGGAGCGGGCGAAGCTTGTGGTGGGGTCCAATGAGGCACTCCTTCTGCAAATGTAGTCACACTTTGTCGCCCACCTGGAAGTTGTGTTGCACCCGATGCTGATCATGTCGTTGCTTGTACTTAGCATTGGGTCTGTTCAATATGTCATGAACCTATTGGAGAATGTGTTTAATGCACTCAATGAAGTTGTTCTCCTTGGCATCTTCAAACTGGACATGAGCCGAATCAGCCTGAGTCGCTGCAAAGGGCATGGCTACGTTAATGGGAAATAGTGGATGGAATCCCAAGCCCACCTGGAAGGGGTTGTGTTCGGTTGAGATTTGGAGGGCCCGGTCATATCTATGTTGTACATAGGGTAGGCTCTCATCCCATGTGCATGGATGATTTGAGTTGTACATGCACAAAATGTGTATGATCATCCTGTTATCTCCTCAAATAACACAATCAAATTTGTTTATTTTAGGTGATAGGAAGTCATTGAAAAATACATTTCTAAATTTTTTAAGGTTCATTTTCAGAGCCTTAGGTTTGTAATAAAGTTTGAAAAACATTTGATTTGGTTTTCCCTTCAAAAAAGTCAAAACTCAGGTTTCAATAGCTAAGCGCCTTTCCAAAAGGGCTTCTAAGCCACTGAAAGTGCATAAATTTTGCGTTTTTACTACGTTGAGTCATCATTTTCAAATGATGATTCTGAGCGACTGAAGAATCTTTTTGAGAAACGGGAGGAGTATTTTGTTGCTAAAACATCAAAGAACAATAAACTCTCTCATTTTTCCTACAGGTGTAATAGATTGGGAGATTCAAATTCATCTCTGAGCCCTAATTTTTGGATTTCAGAATTTCCCTGTTTGACACATGTTTTTGAAATGCAGATCCCAGGCAACTGAAAACAAATCTCAAATAAATGAGAGAGGTTTTTTCTCAAAACAAACCAATCTACAAAATATTCTTCCAGTTTTTACACAATGGTTTTGGTTTGAGAGATATGGGTAAATCTTTGAGCAGCATATTTCCAGAAATTTCTGTCTTTTCCAACCACCTCACAAATTTGAATTTGAGATAGGAGAAGAGGTTATCAAATCCATATTTTGAGGATCTTGAAAATGTTTGTAAAGGCTATAAAGACAAGAAAATTTGATGAACAAAGGGTTCGATTTTGAGTTCTATAATCTATTGTTATTGTAAAGAGACACTTTCTTTAATATATTAAGCCTGCAAGCTTCTTTCATTTGTTATTGTCAGACTCTCCTTCATCTATTTCTATGCATATGAGTAAAAATCATTCTTTTGTCTATGTTTAATGGTCCCATGGTAACTATCATCTTACGTTTGACTGTTAATCAAGAATCATAAACATCTTTGGCTAGCTTGTTTACCCATCATATATATTGTCTATGCGTGTTCTGGTTAACTGATTAGTTTTCTCATCCATTTGATTTACAAACCTATATGATAATAGCTCTTGAAGGCCTTGTATTGCATGAATATAACTAGACTGTCTTGAAGATACAAACCAATGATTAAGATATTCATATTGATCCAAACCCACACCCTTATTTGAGAAAATAGTTACCAAAAAGATTAAGTTACCAGGCATCTCTGATATACAACCTAGGACAGTTTCCTGGAGTGATAACAAATTGGTGTTGTTGTCAGGGAGAGGAGATTGAATCTCAATTTCCTTGGGAGATGACATAGTTCTAGCTTTTGATGATAGACAAAGGTTGGACATCATATTGGTTGTAATATTCTATTTGGAAATTCCATGAAGGATAAATTCACTGGCGACTCCACTGTCTTCAAATGTCAAAGGCATTTGCTGCTCTTTTGGCTTGGAGGTTTGCACCTCTTAACTTTTCTGCAATTCCTGGTTTCCCACATCCAGTACCTTTTATGGATATTTGGGGAGACTACCTTCCACGGTTCAAAGAAGCGAAAGAGGATAATCCTTCAGATCACCTCATCAGATTTCATCAATGCATGGCTCAGTTACATATACATGATGAAGATGTGCTCATGAAGATGTTTTTCTATTCATTGGAGGGTGATGCATGTAAGTGATATTTCTCATTAACTCCTAGTATTTCATCTTTGAAAGATTTTCACAGAGTATTCCATGAGCATTGCAAAAGGTATTTTTCTCAGGAACTTCTGTTTGAGCATTGTTGTGAGGAGTTTCATTTAGATATTCAGCATATTGTTTCTTCTAGTAGGGAGGATGAAAGTGGATATATTAATGAAGATACATATGAAGTTCAAGTTCTTTTTATTACTACTTCTCATGAAGAAGATCTACCAGACAATATTGATGATTTCATTACTGAGGATGCTTTAGATGAACCTGTTGATTCAAATCTAGATTAACAGGATGATAATGATAAGGAAAGAGGAGATGTTGTTTCAGATCTATTTCAAAGCCATACTGCTGATAATTCTATGCAAAAAGCTTCATCTTTTCCATTTGGATTCTATCTTGATGTTCCCATATGTGATGAATATGATAAAGGGGAGCAGAAAGGATTAGATTAGAAATTGATGATGCCTTTTTCTCCGTTAGTTGTTGAGCAACCATATTTGTATGTGTTTAAACATCCGGTTGCATCCTTGATGGAATCATATATTTCAGATCAATTGAAAATTTTAAACTTCATTATCCCACCAGCACTCCCGGGTGAGTTTTCTTTCTTGAATAATTTTTTATCACTGCTAATATGTTTTAGACATTGTCTAATGATGAGTGATGGAGACATGCTCATCTCAGTTTTGAAATTTCTTGAATGGTTACTGTGGAAGTTCGCCTTTACTTAACCAAATTTCAGATTTAGTTAGAAGTAGGAGTAGGCCGCTGAATAAGCTCTTCATATGAGCAGATAGATTGCTTTCAGTTTTCTTAAATAAGCAAAGCTTCCTAAGGACTTGCATGTTATGCTACCCTTTATCGGGACAATGGCCTTATGCCCATTGTGGAGCCAAAGATTATGCTGGATGGAGACCATTTCATTGATAAAAACCTTGAAGTTGTAGAGAAAGTCTGGACTGAGGTTTTCTTCTACTTGGCAGAGAACAATGTGTTCTTCGAGGGAATTTTGTTAAAACCCAGTATGTTGACTCCTGATGCTGAGATAAAGAAATCCCACAACAGGTTGCACATCACACTCTTGAAATACTTAAGAGGATGGTGCCACGAGCATGGAAGTCTAATGGCATTTGTAGGCTCTTTTTCTTAATGGTGGAATAATGATTGTTTTGGGGTTTTGATCAAAATTTTCAAACAAAAATAATGAGGATTTTACGCAGGCATGAAGAACTTGAAGGTAGCTACCAGACTCTACATAAGAAAAGTGTTGAATTAACTCAAACACCGAACATATTTGCCATATTTTCCATGTATCATCACCAACAAGAAGAGAAAGGGGAATGCAAAGTTCAATCAAAGAATCTGCAAAAGATTGGAGTGTTAACACATAGAACATCTGATCAACTCAAATAAAAAGGGAATTCTCTTACTACATATAAATGTGCTGATTGAATTAGAGGTCTGATGATATGAAAACATATAAGCTCGACATTGTCCAACAATGGTGAGGCAGAAAGAAATGCATTTATGCAATTTTGAAAGCCTGCCTTTTGGTGGCTATTTTAGTTTGCACAACTATCCTTAGCCACCGAAAGCAGAGCTTTCAGTGGCTTACAGGTTAGAATTTTGGCTCTCCTAGCCACCGAAAGCATAGAATAGGGCAGAATGCTACTATTTTTCCACAAATCTGAGTTCCCTTGATCTGAATGCCATGAGGACAGTTCCAAATGATAGATAATAATTAAAGTCATCATTATCAAGGTTTTGTTTTGGTTTTGGAGGTGCTTAGTCAAGGTGGATATCAAACAAGTTATAATAACAATGTTAGTTCTAGTCAAGTGCCACCCCCACCTATTCATCCAATGCATGGATTTTTCAACCTATATTTTGCCTCCTAGACCTCATACTAATCAATATGGAACATTATAAATGGCTATGACTTGACAAGTGGATATCCAAAGCTTGGTGGTACAAATTTTTGGAAATGGTTATAGCAGGTTGCAGCAGAGCATGAGGAAATTGTAGCAGAGCCATATCTTCAAGGAGCATTCTTAGCTGGAAAACAGATGACAGAGTATGCAGATTTGCCTTCACCTACACCTAAGGAAGAGCAGGAGCTGCAAGATGATGAGGCATCAACCAACAAGCCCAATTGTCAAAAATCAATCAAATGCTAAGATAAGTATATGATCCTGGACTCCTTGACAGAGAAGTTAAGACTAGTAATCAAACTTTGACAGAAAGAGATATTGAGTTGTATGATTCTCACCAAAGGCTTACTAAACAATATGATAATTTGGAGAAAAGGAACCAAATGTTGATTCTAGGTTGTACAGGAAGATCAGGCTACTAATAATCAAAATGATGCCTCCAAGACCTAAGGCACATATTGCTCTGAAACCCTAGCAAAGGAAACAACTAGTTTTGTTGATGTACCAGAGGCATTTGCCCATAATGATGAAGAACCAGACACTGTTTAGGCTGTTGTAGCCTCAGAAGAAAAATCCTGAGGAAAAATTAGCATTTTTTATGCTAGCAACGTATGGAAAAAGAGAGAGGGCTTTGGCTTTCCAACCTTACGTATGGGGTACGAAACATACAATAGATGAAGCATTACGTGAGCAAGGTGGGAAACAACTTGCTCCATTGGGCCATGGTGATTATTATCAGTTATTGTGAGATGAAGATGATTAGCCTTCAAATGCTACACCTTATACGACAACAATACCTCAGTACCGGGTAGAAATTCATGATCCTTCGGTTCTTCTTTATGGGGAAACTTATGCAAAGTAGAATGGTCAAGCCATTTATGATATTCATCACCCTTGCTGAGCAAATGGAACTTCATACACCATTTTCTGATCGTTCTTGCATCCATTTGGAATTTGATATCTCATACACTGGCCTTATGTATGAGACCGAAGATCATGTTGGTGAATATGCAGAAAACTTAAATGAAACTGTGGAGAAAACTGCAAATTTTCTAGGCTACCCACTAGACACAATAATTTCATTCCATGGTAACAAAGAAGATGGTACGCCTCTTGGTTGAAGCTCCTTGCCACCACCTTTGCCTGGTCCATGCACTCTGTAGATTGCTCTTGCTCGTTATGTAGATTTGTTGAATCCTCCTCGAAAGGCTGCCTTGGTTGCATTGGCTAGTCATGCATCTAGTCTAGCTGAAATAGAAAGTTGAAGTTTCTTTCATCACCCACCGGAAGGGACGAGTACTCCCAATGGATTATTGTGATTCAAAGAAGTCTTTTAGAAGTAATAACAGAGTTTCAATCTGCAAAACCACCTCTCAGTGTCTTCTTTGCAACTATTTCCCTGCATATGTAACCTCAATATTATTATATTCCCTCTTCTCCAAGGTTTGCACCCAATAGAATACATGTCACATGTGCTCTGGTTTATGGGTCCAGTCCAATTGGCAGAATCCACAAAGGTGTTTCTTCTAATTGGATAAAAAAATTCAGTGCCTTCTGAAGTTTTAGAAGCCAAGAGATAATGCATTTTTGCAATTTCATGAACTGTTTTTGAAACAGGCTTTTCGGTGGCTTAGGCAAACATTTTAATTGTTCATTAGCCACCGAAAGCAGAGCTTTCAGTGGCTTACAGGTTCAGATTTTAGCTCTCTAGTCACCGAAAGCATAGAGAAGGGAAGAATGGAACTCTCTTTGCATAGATCCAAGTTTTATCATCCTAAAGGGTACAAGGATGATTTACAAGTTAAGGTTATTATTAAGAGGATCTGTTTCAATGTGTTGTCCGAGTTTTGGAGGTGCCAACAAGGTAAAAGAGATAAAGTTTGTTGCATATTAATGACAGAAGAATGAATTGTTTTCCAAGGTGGCATTCTTGACTTATCCCACAGTCTAGGGAGATCTGTTGCAGCTATTGAAGAGATGAAGACTATCCAGATAAAGGCTATAGGTTTGCAGGGGATCAGTTCTAAAGGCTAAATTACTCCATAACCCAATGGTAAAGGCTACATGCAAGTTACAGGTTTGCAGAAGATCAGTTGCACAGGCCAAATGACTCCATAGCCCAACAGGAAAGGCATTGGATCCGAGGTTCTTGAAACCTCACAGGGAGACTTTCATCCCCAGAAGGAGCCAACTGTTATCTCCTCAAATAACATAGTCAAATTTGTTTATTTTAGGTGATAGGAAGTCATTGAAAAATACATTTCTAAATTTTTTAAGGTTCATTTTTAGAGCCTTAGGTTTGTAATAAAGTTTGAAAAACATTTTATTTGGTTTTCCCTTCAAAAAATTCAAAACTCAGGTTTCAGTAGCTAAGCGCCTTTCCAAAAGGGCTTCTAAGCCACCAAAAGTGCAGAAATTTTGTGTTTTTACTGTGCTGAGTCATAATTTTTAAATGATGATTCTGAGAGACTGAAGAATATTTTTGCGAAATGGGAGGAGGTTTTGGTTGATAACACATCAAAGAACAATAACCTCTCTCATTTTTCCTACAGGTGTAATATATTGGGAGATTCGAATTCATCTCTGAGCCCCATTTTTCGGATCTCAGAATTTCCCTGTTTGACACATGTTTTTGAAATGCAGATCCCAGACAACTGAAAATGAATCTCAAATAAATTAGAGAGGTTGTTTCTCACAACAAACCAATCTACAAAATTCTCTTCCAGTTTTTACATAACGTTTTTGGTTTGAGAGATATGGGTAAATCTTTGAGAAGCACATTTCCAGAAATTTCTGTCTTTTCCAGCCACCTCACAAATTCGAATTTGAGATATGAGAAGAGGTTATCAGATCCATCTTTTGAGGATCTTGAAACTGTTTGTAAAGGCTATAAATCCAAGAACATTTTATGAACAAAGGGTTCAATTTTGAGTTCTATAATCTACTGTTATTGTAAAGAGACACTTTCTTTAATATATTAAGCCTGCAAGCTTCTTTCATTTGTTATTGTCAGACTCTCCTTCATCTATTTCTATGCATATGAGTAGAAATCATTCTTTCGTCTATGTTTAATGGTCCCATGGTAACTGTCATCTTACTTTTGACTGTTAAGATAGAATCATAAGCATCTTTGGCTAGTTTGTTGACCCATTATATATATTGTCTATGTGTGTTCTGGTTAACTGATTCGTTTTCTCATCCATTTGATTTACAAACCTATCTGATAATAGCTCTTGAAGGCCTTGTATTGGATGGATATAGCTAGACTGTCTTGAATTATACAAACCAATGATTAAGAGATATTCATCTTGATCCAAACCCACACCTTTATTTGAGAAAATAGTTACCAAAAAGATTAAGTTACCAGGCATCTCTGATATACAGCCTAGGAGAGTTTCCTGGAGTGATAACACATCCTGTTGATGACCTCTGTCTGGCCATTAGTTTGGGGATGGAAAATTATGGACTTGGTGAGCTTGGTGTCCGGCATTGACCAGAGGCTGGACCAAAATGTACCACAGAACCTGCTATCCCGATATGAGATGATAGACTGTGGGATCCCAAAGTGTACCCACACTCGTTCAAAGAAGAGTTTAGCAGTGGATTTTGCCGTGATATTCATCTTCCAGGATGTCATAATGGCCATCTTCGAGAATCTGTCGATGACCATGAAAACACAGTCGTTTCCATGCTTAGTAGAAGGAAGGCCCGACATGTAATCCATGGAGATGGATTCCCAAGGTCGACTAGGGGTAGGTAACAGAGTATAGAGGCCTTGCTTCTTGATGGTCAGTTTGGAAATGGCGCAGGAAGTGCAGGATCTGATGTACTTCCCAACATCATGTCGAAGGTTTGTCCAATGGAAATACTTCTGCAGTACTGCCACTATTTTATCGACCCCGAAATGCCCAGCGACCTGACTGTAGTGCGCTTCCCAAATCATCTTGGCACACTCGCTTGAAGGAACACAAAGGTGTCCCAACTGACATAGTAGTGCATCCTGGAAGTGAAAATTTGGAACTCGGTTACCCTTTAAGAGTATCTTGTATGTGTGGCCAAATTCTGGATCGCTCTTGTAGAGAAGCGGCCAATCAGAAGTCTTGTGCCCACAAGAGTTGAGCACATTGGTTATCTCCACAATCGGTGGTCGAGTGAGGCAGTCTGCAAAATTATTGGTGTTGTCCTTCTTGTACTTTATGTTCAAATGAAACTGTTGCAGATATGTGGACCACTTCTGATGGTGATCATTCTGCAACTTCCCTTGTGTCTGGATAAATTGCAGGGGTCGATGGTCTATGTGGATGATCATTTCCTTCCCCAAAATGTAATGCTTCCACTGTCGGCAAACCTGCACAATGGAATACATTTCTTTTTCATAAGTGGGATACTTTCAAACTATGTCGGACAATGTCTCACTGTGATATACCACTGGATGCCTCTGTTGAGTAAGAACTGCCCTAATAGCATAGTCAGAGGCATATGTCTCGATCTCAAATGGTTGTTGAAATTCTGGTAATGTCAGCACTGGGGCACAATAGAGGCGATGTTTCAATTCTTTGAACACCTTATGTTGAGATTTTGACCAAAAGAATTTTTCTTTCGCTCCTCCCTTGGTGACTTGACTCAAGGGCCAAGTGATATGAGAGAATCTCAACATGAACTTGTAGTAGAAATTAGCAAGACCCAGAAAGTTGTGAAGTTCTACTAGAGTGGTTGGGGCTGGCCAATCCTAGATGACTTGGATATTTGTTGGATCCACATGCACCCCAGGCTCATCAATAATGTATCCCAGATACTGAACCTGGGTCATGCCAAAAGTGCACTTCTCCAAATTGGCACACAACTTGTGTTTTCGTAGTGTTTGGAGGACATGTAGGATGTGGTTGAGGTGCTCTTCCCAAGTCTAGCTAAAGATCAGGATGTCATCCAAGTACACTACTACAAATGAGTTGGTGAATGGCCACAAGATGGCATCCATCAGCCTCATGAAGGTTGCAGGATCATTCGACAACCCAAAAGGCATGACCAACCATTCGAAAAGGCCCTCCTTGGATTTGAAGGCAGTCTTCCACACATCGAACGGTTCAATTGGTACCTGGTGATACCTGGACTTCAAGTCGATCTTGCTAAAATATTTTTCCCCTTTGAGTTAGTCTAGATAGTCATCAATCTGTGGGATCAGATACCTATTCTAGACAATGATCTTCTTCAATGCCCGATAGTCAATACAAAGTCTCCAAGTCCCATCCTTCTTCTGCACCAACACGATCAGGCTCCCACAAGGTGATGAACTTGTCTGGATGTGACCTTTTTGTAGTAGCTCCTGGATCTGCCTCTTGATTTCATCATTCTCCAGAACATAGCACCGATAGATCGATCCATTGGGCAGTAACGTACCTCGGGTCAGATCGATGGGGTGTTTGACCTAACAGTGCAGAGACACCCCTACGGGCGAGGTGAAGATGTCCCGATACTCCTCCATGACCTTGTCTATTTGTTGTTGTCATGCAAAGGAGCCCTGTCTAGAGGTTGTGGCCACAATATTCTTCTTTCCCTAAGGGCGGGTCATCAGGAAAACAAATTTCCTAGTTTTGGAAATGAGCTTACTGCATTGTTTTGCAGTAACCAAAGAGATAGCGGCAGGCAGTGGTACCTCTAGTATCCTGTACAAATTATTGCCCAAGGTAACAATAATAGCACGAGGCCAGGAACCATACCCAACATGTCTCTTCCACAAGTATGGTTGGCCTAATAATACATCACAAACATCAAGAGGAGCAATGTCACATAATACCTCATCGGTGAAGGGCTTGATGTTGTAGGGAAGGCGACATTGTTGGCTGACATGGAGATCTTGTCCTTTGTGAAGCCACCCGATGGTGTACGACTGTGGGGGTGTTGTGGTCAGAAATCCCAACCACTTCATGACCTCTGCTAAAATGAGGTTCTTTTGGCTCCCACTGTCAACAATGAACTATAGCGGGAAACCCTTTACCCACATCTGGGAGTGGAAGAGACACTCCTCCTCCTCTCGATCCTCAAGGTCATCAATCTGTGGGATCGGATACCTATTCCAGACAATGATCTTGTTCAACACCTGATAGTCAATACATAGTCTCCAAGTCCCATCCTTCTTCTGCACCAACATGATCGGGCTCCCACAAGGCAATGAACTTGGTCGGAGGAGCCCTGTGCGAAGGAGCCCTGTCTGGAGGTCATGGCCACAGTCTTCTTCTTTCCCTGAGGGTGGATCATCAGGAAAATAAATTTCCCAGTTTTGGAAATGAGTTTACTACATTGTTTTGCAGTAACTAAAGAGATAGTGGTAGGCGATGGTACCTCTGGTATCCTGTACAAATTATTGCCCAAGGTAACAATAACAATGTGAGGCCGAGACTCATACACAACATGTCACTTCCACTAGTATGGTTGGCATAATAATACATCACAAACATCTAGAGGAGCAATGTCACATAATACTTCATCAGTGAATGGCTTGATGCTGTAGGGAAGGCGACACTGTTGGCTGACGCAAAGATCTCGTCCTTGGTGAAGGCACCCGATGGTGTACGGTTGTGGGTGTGTTGTGGTCGAAAAGCCCAACCGCTTCACGACCTCTACTGAAATGAGGTTCTTTTGGCTCCCACTGTCGACAATGAACTGTAGTGGAAAACCATTTACCCACATCTGGAGCTCCGTTTGGATCTTCGTGGTGGCAACAATAGCGTTGGGCTCCACATGCTCCTCCTCGTCTCGATCCTCTGGTTCTTCCATTTGGATCTTCGTGGTGGCAACAATAGCGTTGGGCTCCACATTGGTAATATTATTCCCTCTGCCATTCCCCTTCTAGGGTTTTGAATTAATGTCGGAGCATGCATCTGATTCATAATCCCTCATCTCGACCACCAGTGACTGTTTGGCCCAACACTCACTTGTATTGTGAGTGGAGCTCTTATAAAACTCACACCACTTTCCCGTGTCCTTCTTCAGCTTCATGGTGTTTTTCTTTGCTTGCAGCTTTGGTAGGTTGTCTTGAGCTGTCGTGCCTTGGCTTTGTCCTTTGTTCTGTGGTTTGGGGGCACCTTTCGCTTGCTTTTGATTCACAGATCCAAAGTCTTGCTTCTTCTGTTTGAATTTTTTCTCAATCTTAGCAGCATACCGGTATGCCGTACCAAGCAAGGAGATGTCAAGGAACTCCATTTCCTCCTGAATGTATATGTGCAAACAACTACAATACTTCAGCACCAAATTTTATTTGAATCTTCGATACCCAACTTTGTGCGTAGTTTATGGAACAGATTCATTAGCTCATGCACATCTTGATTCATTTGTTGTCGCAATGTAGTCCATTGTATGTACTTGTCCTCATAGCGCCCCATGAGATAATATTGTTCCTTGATGGCATCTCGGAAATAATTCCAAGTGGGTATGGCTGAGAAAAGAGAGGGTTCCTCCTCATCCTTTTTCCCATAGTAGGTTTCCCACCAATCCTTGACATGGGGGGCAGCTTTGAGTAGTGAAAAAATAGTCTTCTCCCGATCAGAAAATTCATGAATCGAGAAATATCCTTCTAATATATTCAACCATCTATCTATGACGTATGCATCTATTTGGCCATCAAATATGGGAATGCCAAATTTTACTTGTACCTTAAAAGGGTTTGTGTCTCCAAAGTGGCTACTGGATGCATATGCACCACCATTGGGAAATCGTTGAAGGATCTGGGCGAAGTTATCCATCATTGCATTCCTTTGTTTTTCAAGGGCCTCCTCGAGAAATATTTTGATAGGATCTCCTTCTCCCTCATCTTTCTTTTCGTCCCCCATGGGTAGTCGTCGGGGTTTGTGAGGCTATCTTGCAAAGGTTCAACCAGATCGAGCCCTAACTCCTTATACCTCGACCTCGTTGGGGACATGCAAAGAAGGATCGAGAAAGAGAAGACCGCTCTGATACCACTGATCTGAATTTATGCAGGAACGCAAAAAAATCCAAAAATAACCATGAATACAAAGATGTAGCGGAAATAACACTTCATTTCATTAATATCAAAGAACTGAAACTTGTTTATAGATAGAATGGAAATAAACTAGCTAGGGCAATGGTAGCTTATCTTTGAGAAGATATGTGGTGGTTATAGGCCTCTAAACTCCATGTTCCAATGAGGCTCGAAGGACTATATATTATTGAGAAACAGTGGAAACCCTAAACATCCAAAAACCTAACCCTAGGAGATGAAACTCCAGAATATGGGCCCCGTCAGGGTAAATTGGTACATCAATTTCCTGGGGTCGTAACTTTTGCATACTATCTCCGCTTGATGCACATGATACATCGTTAGAAATATCTATCCGAGGAATACACTGCTGACAACGAATATCGAGTCTGAAACAAAATTATATTCACCGGAGCTTTTATGTCCAAAAAATGTTGTTTGGGGCCTCAAAACAGCTCCGAAAGTTCAGGACCCGACAAACTGCCAAAAACAGTAAATTGTGCTACAATTAAGGAAACTAAAAAAATGAAAGAAACAATGGTGGGGGTCTAAGTGGAATAGGTGGGTGTCCACCAATATCCACCTGGATCAGTCTTCCACTTATCACCTTCTCTCATCATTATCCAGCAATATCCACTTTTCATGTCTATCTTTGAAAAATAATTTGCTCCACTCAAGCAATCCATTAAGTCATCCATCCTGGGAAAAGGAAATATGTACCTGATGGTGATTTTGTTTATGGCTCTTGAGTCTATACACATTCTCCATCCTCCATCCTTTTTCGGACTCAACATAGTTGGTACTGTGCATGGACTCAAGCTTTCTCTCACTAAACCCTTGTCCATCAAATCCTGGACTTGCTTCCTTACCTCCTCATTTTCTCGAGGTGTCTACATGTACGCTTCTTTGTTCAGAAAACTTGCTCATGGTATTAGATCAATGTGATGGTTGATACTCCTAATAGGTGGCAATGAGCTAGGTAACTCATCCACTATTATGTCAACAAAATTATTTAACACCTCCCGAATTTCTTCAGGAATATCATTCATAGAAGTACTTGTAAGGATGACTATGGGCTTCCTCACCACAACAAACTACATCTCTTTTTTCTTCTTGACTTCACTTAGGATTTGCTTCCCACTCATGAGAAGTATACTTGTGTTGGCTTCTTCCTTCACTTTCTTATCCTCTATTGGCAGTAGCATGTGTGTTCTACCATTTTTCTCCAAGGTATAAGTATTTTTACCCCATCATGAATGGAATTCAAGTCAAACTGCCATGGTCTCCCCAACAAGACATGACATACATCCATGGGAATCACATTACACAAAATCTCATCTCTATATCCTCCTATCTTAAATTCAAGTTGGCATTGTTTAGTTACCATTACCTGGTGTCCTTTTTGCAACCATGAGACTCTATATGGATTCGTATGTGCAGTTGCCTCCAGTTCCAATTTCTCCACCATTTCCATGGATACCAAGTTATTAGTGCTTCCACTGTCAATTATCACCTTGCATACCCTATCTTGTTGGGTATATGTTATATTATTTGCATGTGTGTGTGTAGGGCGTGTCAGATTCAACAACTGCGTCTGACGATCCCTCTAGTAGTGCTCTTTGTGTTGTGTGCACCGGGCGCTTCCTAGGGGGCTCCCAGGGGGGGCCAGGTATGCCTCCCTTGGTTACGTGCAATGCCCCAAATTTTTTTTTGGCATTTTTTTCTATTTTTAGCGGTTTTCTAAATTAATCCTGGATTAAGGGATTAGGGTTTTGGTATCTACAGAATACCTAAAAACGTTGTATGTATTGTATGGTGAATGGTGAAATTCGATATAATGAATATAAGATAGGTTTTCCCTGGTTGAGGGTTTCCGGTATAAATCTATGTGTACTATGTATGAGCCATTGATTAAATTCTATTTTGCTTAAGAATCTATATGCATTGCTTTACTTCACATGTTTAAAACTTACATGTGGTATCAAAGCTCATTTTTGGCTTCAGAGGGATGCCTTTGTTGCTGAGGGTTTGGCTCGCTCTTGATAGATCAAGTTTATCTTGGGTCTATGATAAAATTGGGTTTAGTGGGATCCTTTGCCGTGGAGATCCGAGTATAGAAAGAGGAATGGTGAGCTCATCTAGAATCAAGATAGAGAAGCTCAATGGTAAAAATTTTGAGCTATGGAAGCTCAAGATGGAGGACCTTCTTGTAGACAAAGAACAATGGATCGTTGTGGATCATGGTGTTGGCATCAAAAGTCACTCCTGGATTGCAGCAGGAGTAAGCCTGATGCCCATCAGTTTATGTCACTATTTGTTGATAAAGGGTGATGAATGGAAGTAAACTCAGAACAATATCGTTCTAACTCAAAAACTAGGCCAGGCATGCACAAGTAGATGAGGTCTTGGTTCAACTTCAGACAGTAAATTGTAATAAGGGTGAGTAGGAGGAAGACTTCTGTGAGGAAATGCGAAGGCCTATTGTAGGCATCGAGCTTCTAACAACTTGTAGAAGAAAACTTTGAACACAAGAACCTCTTATATTCAAAAGCAGAAACACTAAAAGAACATAACAACGTTATAATAAATCCTTTATCATAACACAGTCACGACGATTCATGTGAATCAATCAATCATGAACCCTTTTAGTATGAGATCGAAGCTAGATTAAAAAGAGAGTTTCCTTACATTGAACAAGAAAATTTCATATGCAGATACATAGCCAAGAAAACCAGTGCTTCATTAGAACATTATAGTCAGGAGCTCTGCTCTACCATCCATGCCCACAAAAATACAAAAACTGAGTATATATACTCAGAGCAATTTGCCACCTTGGAAGCAGGAGGGTAGCTGAGACATTAAAGTCCAAAATAGCGTGTGCAAGCTCCTCTGGTCAGACGAGGACATCAGATCGGCATGGCTTCTTTAGGAAAACATGCACATAGGGCGATCTTGGGAAGACTACCTGCCAGAACCTCCATGCCTTACATTTAAGGAGTGAGGCGAGGTTTACCTTTATTTACCTCTAGCATGGTTTAGGATCGAGGTTGAGTTGAATTGGCACCTGGAGAACGTGGCGAAACCTCCTACAGCTAAACTTGACGCTTTGGCCCTTTGTGAAGCACTTTCTATCCCCCCAAGTGACCATGGGCTGTGACCCTGGGCCTATATTCAAAGGCGCTTTTCGCATTTCTCATTTCGACGATTCCAGATGTAGTGGAGGAGCGACCCCCTATCTTTCAAAGTCCCGGTAGCCGAAATGCCGAAATGACTAATCCACAATCAATGGTCAGATTTGTCTTAATATGGATGGTCACAATGAACCTTAATGTATTTCGGGGATTGTCCCACCATGATTTCTCATTCCTTTGCTCTCAACCCTTGTATTTCAAAGTCCTGGTAGCCGAAATGGCAACCGGACTTAATCAGGCGCCATGTGTCTCGACTGGATTGGACGACCATGATCATTTTGTGACTTTGGCCCTAAGGGATGAGCCCATGCACTAAACCTTATGCAACTCCATGGCTCTGGATTACCTGATGACCGTTGATCTACTCCATAGATGGATCTTCGCCGCTAAAAAGCAAAAATGCCCGCCTACTTGATTTTTAACCCGAAAATAGAGGTTTTATGCATGTTGCGCTTGGGCGGTCATGAATGTGACCTTGGATAACTTCATTTGATGGGTCTTAAGCCCCATTTCATCTATTTCTCACCAAGGACCCGAATCCAGAGAGAAGCTTCCCCCCTACAAGAATATGTGCTAACATTAGGCTCCATGGGGGATAGAGTCCTCCCTGTGAGGCTCTAAGAATTATTTGCAATTTCAGTGCCTTGTTGTTGGGCTATGGAGTCATTTATTAAGCCGAAAATAAACAAAAAAACAATATTTACAAAAACAGAGGAGTTGTCTAAGGCTCAAACAAAACATTTCTTCAGGAAATGCCCATTTAATGGGCCGTTAAAAACTTCTTCACCCTCCAAATCCTGCAACATGTCATGTTATTTAAGAATACTTCAGAGATTTTGAAGGGCCCGATCTAGAGGGCATCAAACTTGTTGTGTTTGCCCCTATCCTGCCTATGTGCATCCCACTTAAGCACCAAATCTCCCATCTCGAATTCGTCCTTCCTAACCTTCCTGTCAAAGGCCTACTTGATCTTTTGTTGATGACTATGAGCTATGTCCATTACCTGCTCCCTGATCTGTTGCACTTCCACCACTTGGTGAATTCTTCTGACCATATGGTCTGGCTCTCCTTCATGATCTTGAAAGAATTTCTCTACAGGTAAAGTGAGCTGAGTGGGAAACATAGCCTCCATCCCATAAACAAGTTTAAAAGGTGAGGTACCCAGGGACTTCTTTGTTGTCACTCGATCGGCCCATAGAGTGAATTTGAGCTTTGAATCCCAGGCCCTCTTATTGTCTTCCAATAATCTTTTAATGAGTTTGATTAGACTTTTATAGGAAGATTCTGCCAGTCCATTTCCTTGAGGATAATAGGGAGTGGAGTGAATTAGTGAAATCTTGAACTGCTCACAGAACTTAACCAGAGGCTCAGATTTGAAAGAAGCAGCATTATCAGTGATAATTCTGCTGGGACAGCCAAATCTGACTATGATATCCTCTAGGAAGTTGATAATTACCTTGTGTGCAACACTCCTGGTGGGGGCAGCTTCTATCCACTTGTTGAAATAGTCTGTTGCAGTCAGGATCCATCTGTGTGGGCCACTTGAAGGAGGATGAATTTCTCCAATGAAGTCCAACCCCCATTGTTGAAAGGGTGCTGAAGCTACTACAGGCTTTAGTGGCAGAGATTTGAGCTGCTGCTTTCCTGAGAACCTTCGGCATTTGATGCAAGCTCTGACTTCTCTGCAGACATCAGTGAATAATGTGGGCCAATAGTACCCAGCCCTGAGAATTTTGTGAGCTTTGGTCTTCCTAAAATGATTCCCTCCATAAAGGTCACTATGGAAATCAAACATAACTTTTTGGGATTCCTGTGGGTTTAGGCACCTCAGAAACACACCTAGAGGGTCTCTCCAGTACAAGACTTGGTCAATAAGGCAATATCTGACCACCTTGAGCTTTAAAGCTCTTGCCTTTCTTTTTCCCATTCCATCAAGAGGCTTCAGCTCTTGTATAAAGTACAAAATGTCTATGTACTAGATGCATTCTGCTAGTGATAAGCCACCCTGAGAGCTTTTGTTGGATGACTCAACTTGCTGATTTTCTGAGCAAGCATTGATGAAGCTAACCCCCAAGGCTTTGCAATTGGATTCAACCAGTAGCTTGTCTAAACCCTGCCCTTTAACCAACTTGGTGGGCTTTATCTCCAGGTCAAACTCAAGGATCTTGGCAATCCATTTACCTCTTCTCCCATCTATGTCAGGCTGTATAAGGATGTCTTTCACAGAGGCCGAAGGAACGTATGCAGTCACTCTTGAGTGCAAGACATAGAATCTGAAAGCTTTGAGAGCTTTCACCAAGGCATAGGCCTGGTTCTCCATGATCTCATACCCGATTTCTGCATCTCTTAATTCCTTACTGAAGAAGGAAATGGGTTGCTCTCGCCCTTCCTCATTTTTCTACAATAAGACCATTGCTACTGTATCAAAAGAAGCAAAAGAAAAAACTAGGAAATCCTTGGAATAATCAGGACTGATCAGCACAAGTACCTCAGTCAATGCCTTTTTTATTTGGACAAAAGATTGTTACACATTATTTTCATCATCCCTATGATCGTTAATGATGTAAACCTATCTATTGCCTTTAGAGGGGTCACAGTGGCCTGAGTTCCTGAAGAGAGAAGGAAGAAGAACTTTTCCTGAGAAAAGAAGTTGCATTTTCCTA
>ML796401.1:102697-130350 GCA_009831015.1 Picea engelmannii
AAGGATTACTTATGCAAGATACACATAGACAACAACATAAACATTGAACATAAACACATGTGCACAACAATTGATAAAGGAGTTCACCCCTCTTATGGGCTACATCTCTTGGTCCAACTTCCAATGGATCATTATTATTAATTGCTCAAAAGTGCTCAAAAAACATGTCTTAGAATGCTAAAACTGACAAAACCACTGCTCCAATGGCTTCCCAACATCCCAAAACCCCTGTCTAGGCTCTTTCGGAACCTGAAACGGTCGAAAAATGAGAAATATAGGCCTCCTGGAAGTCTCCTTCTCCAAGCTTGCTGTCTCTGGTTCTACAATTCGCACCCCCTTTCAGCAAACCTGGCTCACATGCTCATTTAAGCGCAAAAACCCAACACCGAGCACAACCGCGCCAATGGTGCAAACCGTAGGATGGTTAAGGCGCCTCTAGCCCCTAACCGCCTCGGCACCTGGGCGTATGGCGCATATGACCAAAGGCTAGGCGAAAAAGTGGTTTAACCGTTTGAACCGTGCAACAGTGTAACCCCGCGCTCCCACTTGGGGTCATATGGTAACCGTGGGCTAGGTTACAAAATGCGCATGCAAATATACAACCACGCACATTATACAATGGTATAACCGTTTACAATATATATATATATGGTATAAACTTTGGTCCGTGCATTTTAAATCTGCGCCATATTACAATGGTTTATGTGTTAAATAAACTATGGGTCGGGGCTAAGCCCTGACCCGACCCCCCTCCGTATTCAACATTAAACAATGTTATATATATATATTGCCATAAACCTAACAAGGCTCATGCAACGACATAATGGTTAGCAGAGGTTTGTCAAGTCTTTAGAAATGGGGGAGGTCCGGCGGTCGAACCCCGCGGACTCCCATAGAACTTTTACATATAACCATACAAATGGGGGGACACATGGCACCCAGGGATTGGGCCACGTGTCTCCTTATTATTCACCATAAATCGGACATGTTTCAACACGCTACTTGCCAACAATCGACCAATAAAAATGTGCCACATCATCCACCTACCACATCACCATACAGAAGGTACGACCCTACCACGTCACCGTACGGACTGTACGGACAGGGACAGTCAACATCCAAAATTTTGCCTGTTTGCCTTGGCGAATAGATCGCGATATCTTCTCCATATGGAATCCATTTGAGAAAGTAAATATACCGCCAGAATCAAGAAGACGAGACAGACGCAATGACACTATTTTCATCGCATTTCGAGTACTTTGAAAATTGAGGAAAATTTGATCCCCTGATCAAAAAATACGATGGTGGTGATGTATTCCTAGGAGATGAATCAACATCTAAAATCATATGACGCGGAAGGGTTAAGTTGCTGCTAAAAGATGGAAGGATTAGAACTCTCCCTGGGGTTCTGCACATTCCAAAACTAGCCAGGAGCCTAATGTAAGCAAGTTGGATGATGCAGGAGTGAATACTGTATTTGGAAAGGGCACTTGCAAAATGGTATGAGGGGCAATGGTGTTGATGAGGGGAGTTCGGTGTGGGACTCTGTACAAGTTGTTGGGAAGAAATTATACTAATGGGTGGAATAGTTCTGTTGTCCCTAAGAATATAAATGAAGGAGACAAGACCAATATTGTCCCAGAAAAGAAGACCATGTTGTGGCATCAAAGACTAGGGCATATTAGAAAAAAGGGCCTTCGAACACTACACGGTAAAGGTATGGTTAAAGGTATGGCTAATTGCACTATGGATTTTGATTTCTGTGAACATTGCATATATGGTAAACATAATTGAGTAAGATTCCCATCTGGTGCTAGAAGAGCAAAGGGGATCTTAGAGTTGATACACAGTGATATGTTTGGACCTGTTCCTATTCTGTCACTAGGTAAATCTGTGTATTATGTTTCATTCATAGATGATTTCTCAAGGAACACATGGATTTATTTTCTTAGAAAGAAATATGAGGTATTTGATAAATTTAAAGAGTTTAAGACTCTGGTAGAAAATCAAGCAGAGAAGAAAATAAAGGTATTGAGGACAGATAATGGTGGAGAATTCTGCAGAAATGAATTCGAAGAATTCTTTAAGTGTGGTATAGTAAGGTAGAATACTACTCCATACACAACTCAATAGAATGGAGTTGTATAAAGAATGACCAGGACATTCATGGAAAAAGCAAGGAGCATGCTCAGTAGTGCCGAGTTAGGACAAGAATTCTGGGAAGAGACAGTGGGTATAGCATGTTACCTAGTCAATCGATCACCTTCATCAATGTTGGATGATAAAACTCCACACGAGGTATGGACTGGAAAGAAACCCTCTCTTCCACATCTAAGAGTGTTTGGTTGTGAACCTTATGTACATGTTCCAAAGGAAAATAGTAGTAAGCTGGATAAAAAAGATTGAAAAGTGTATCTTTATTGGTTATAAAGGTGGTGTGAAAGGTTATAATCTTTGGAACCCAGAAACCAAGAAGACTGTTTACAGTCGAGATGTTGTTTCCAGAGAGGTAAAAGATGTCTCCAAACAAGAATTCCTACCAAGGCCAGAAGAACCTGAGAAAATAGAGTTGGAGTTGGATGATGCAAAATCTGAATCATCTAAAGAAGATGAAGCAGAAGAAGAAGAAGAACCTCATACCCCAGTATCGAGGAGATCAATGAGAGAAAGAAGTCAACCAAAAAGGTATAGTCCACCTGATTTCCATTCCAATTTTGCTTTATCTATTACTGATGATGATCCTAGAACTGTCAGGGAAGCAGTGAATTCAGAGGATAATAAACTTTGGAAGAAGGCCATGGTTAAAGAAATGGATGCCTTGGATAAAAAATGAGGCATGGGATATAGTTGAGTTACCAGCTGGAAGAAAATATGTTGGTAGAAAATGGTTGTTTAATAAGAAGTTTAATGCAAAAGGAAAAGTGGAGAAATACAAAGCTCGGTTAGTAGCAAAAGGTTATTCTCACGTAGAGGGAATTGACTTTGGTGAGATTTTTCTCCTGTTGCTAAGTTAACTTCTATTAGATTTATTTTATCTATTGTTGTTGCTTTTGATCTTGAAGTGGAACAGATGGATGTGAAGACAACATTCCTACATAGGGATCTGGAAGAAGAAATCTACATGAAGCAACCAAAAGGCTTTGTAGTGAAGGGAAAGAAAGAGTTGCTATGTAAGCTAAAGAGGTCACTATATGGTCTGAAGCAATCACCTAGGACGTGGTACCAAAAGTTTGACACATACATCCTTGGATTGGGATTTTTGAAAAGCAGGGATGATCATTGTGTACATTCCAAGTAGGTTGGTAATCACTGCATTTATGTAGTGTTGTATGTTGATGACATGTTTTTTGTAGGAAATAACATGGATGATATCAAGGAGGTGAAATCGCAGCTATCCTCCAAATTTGACATGAAGGATCTCAATGCTGCTAACTTCATTCTGGGAATGGAAATTAAAAGAGACCGTGCAAACATGAAACTCTGGTTGAATCAGAGAAAATATGTTGAGACGATATTGCAGAGGTTTAATATGCATGGAAGTAAACTGGTCAAGGTTCCTATTCCTATAGGTGTAAAGTTATCTATAGATCAGTGTCCCAAGACACATGAAGAAGAAGAGGACATGTCCCATGTTCTGTATGCCAGTGTAGTTGTCAATTTGATGTATGCAATGGTCTATACTAGACCAGACATTGCACATGTAGTGGGAGTTTTGAGCAGGTATATGTCAAAACCAGGGAAGGAGCATTGGACAACAGTAAAGAGGGTCTTCAGGTATTTGCGTGGAACTACCAATTATGGATTGTGCTACCAAGGAAGACCAGGATTGGACAGAGTGGTGGACATAGATGGCTTTGTTGATGTAGACTGGGCTAGAAATCTGGATTACAAAATATCTACAAGTGGGTATGTGTTTAACCTATTTGGAGGAGTAATCAGTTGGATGATAAAAAGGCAGGCTGTAGTGGCACTCTCAACTAAAGAAGTTGAATACATGGCTGCCACTCATGCAAGCAAGGAAGTAGTATGGTTACAGAGATTGTGTTCAGGTATTGGGTTGGTACAACTAGCAGTGAGATTAGATTGTGACATTTAGAGTGCAATATTCCTGGCAAAGAGCCTAGCTTATCATTTTAAGACAAAGCATATTGATGTTCAGTATCACTTTGTGAGAGACATGGTTGAGGAAAAGAAGGTGTTGCTAGAAAAGGTTGACACTTTGAAGAATGTTGCAGATTCATTGACAAAGTCTGTGAGCACAGAAAAGTTCTCTTGGTGTAGAGTAAAAATGGGCATTGTTGCCCTGGATTGTTGACTATATAATCCCATGGGACCCTAGATGCAAAGAAAACAACAAGTGGGATCATGTTGGGTATATGTTATATACTTTGCATGTGTGTGCGTTAGATTCAACAACTACGTCTAATGATCCCTCTATTAGTGCTCTGTGTGTCGTGTGTGGGAGCGTCTTGGGTCTGTGATAAACTTGGGTTTAGTGGGATCCTTTGCAGTGGAGATTCGAGTATAAAAAGAGGAATGGTGAGCTCATTTAGAATCGAGATAGAGAAGCTCAAGGGTAAAAAATTTGAGCTATGGAAGCTCAATATGGAGGACCTTCTTGTAGACAAAGAACAATGGATCGCTATGGATTATGGTACACAACCCACTGGTACGCAACCTACTATCACACAGTCGACTGGTACACAACCTACTAGTACACCACCTATTGGTATGTCAAAGGAAGATTGGGAGAAGTTGGATAGAAGAGAAAGGAGTACTATTCGACTCTACCTGGCAGCTTCGATGTTGTTGAATGTCTCAGGAGAATCTATAGCCAAGGAACTATGGGATAAGTTAGGGAATTTGTATCAATCAAAGTCCCTGGTTAACAAGTTGTTTCTTCAAAAGAAGTTGTATCATCTTAGGATGGAAGATGGATATTCTGTGACAGAACATCTAAATTCCTTTAATACTCTGGTAAGTCAACTTGTCTCTGTTAATATTATGATTGCAGAATAAGATAAGTGTCTTACTTTGTTATGTTCTTTTCCAGACTCTTGGGATAATCTGGTTGTAGAAATTGGTAGTACCACTCAATCTACATTGAAGTATGAGAATTTAGTTGCATCCTTGTTATTTGAAGAGATGAGGTGGAAAAGCATGGATGTTCATAGCACAGATGCTTTATTTGTAAGAGGTCACACCCAAGACAGGAATCCTGGTAAGTCTTCAGGGGGGGAGATCTAAGTCTCCAAGAAAATCTTTGAGGAAATGTTGGAAGTGTGGTAAACCAGGGCATTATAAGAAAGATTGCAAGTATAAGAAGGTTGATAAACCAAAGGGGCCTGATAGTACCTCTTCCACAGAGGCGAAAACCTCCACTGAAGAAGGAGGTGATGTTTACCTGGCATCTATAGGTACACATGAATATCGTGATGTATGGTTGATCGACTCAGGTGCGACATACCACATGACTCCTCACAGGGAGTGGTTCTTTGAATATGAAAAATACGATGGTGGTGATGTATTCCTAGGAGATGAATAGACATCTAAAATCATGGGACGTAGAAGGGTTAAGTTGCTACTAAAAGATGGAAGGATTAGAACTCTCCCTGGGGTTCTGCACATTCCAAAACTAACCAGGAGCCTAATGTAAGCAAGTTTGATGTTGCAGGAGTGAATACTGTACTTGGAAAGGGAAATTGAAAAATGGTACGAGGAGCAATGGTGTTGATGAGGGGAGTTCGGTGTGGGACTCTGTACAAGTTGTTGCGAAGAACTTATACTAATGGGTGTAACAGTTTTGTTGTCCCTAAGCTGATAAATGAAGGAGACAAGACCAATATTGTCCCAGAAAAGAAGACCATGTTGTGGCATCACAGACTGGGGCATATTGGAGAAAAGGGCCTTCGAACACTACATGGTATAGGTATGGTTGAAGGTATGGCTAATTGCAGTATGGATTTTGAATTTTGTGAACATTGCATATATGGTAATCAAAATCGAGTAAGATTCCCATTTGGTGCTACAAGAGAAAAGGGGATCTTAGAGTTGATACACAATGATGTGTTTGGACCTGTTCCTATTCCGTCACTAGGTAAATCTGTGTATTATGTTTCATTCATAGATGATTTCTCAAGGAACACATGGATTTATTTTCTTAGAAAGAAATATGAGGTATTTGATAAATTTAACGAGTTTAAGTCTCTGGTAGAAAATCAGAGAGAGAAGAAAATAAAGGTATTGAGGACGGATAATGGTGGAGAATTCTGCGGAAATGAATTTGAAGAATTCTATAAGTGTGGTATAGCAAGGCAGAAGACTACTCCATACACACCTCATCAGAATGGAGTTGAAGAAAGGATTACCAGGACACTGATGGAAAAAGTGAGCATGCTCAGCGATGTCGAGTTAGGACAAGAGTTCTGGGCAGAGGTAGTGGGTATAGCATGTTACCTGGTCAATCGATCACCTTCATCAACGTTGGATGATAAAACTCCACACGAGGTATGGAATGGAAAGAAACCCTCTCTTCAGCATCTTAGAGTGTTTGGTTGTGAACCTTATGTACATGTTCCAAAGGAAAGTAGGAGTAAGCTGGATAAAAAGGCTGAAAAGTGTATCTTTATTGGTTATAAAGATGGTATGAAAGGTTATAAGCTTTGGAACCCATAAACCAAGAAGATTTTTTACAGTCGAGATGTTGTTTCCAGAGAGGTAAAAGATGTCTCCAAACAAGAATTCCTACCAAGGCCATAAGAACCTGAGAAAATAGAGTTGGAGTTGGATGATGCAAAATCCGAATCATCTTAAGAAGATGAAGCAGAAGAAGAAGAAGAACCTCATACCCCAGTATTGAGGAGATCAATGAGAGAAAGAAGGCAACCAGAAAGGTATAGTCCATCTGATTTCCATTCCAATTTTGTTTTATCTATTACTGATGATGATCCTAGAACTATCAAGGAAGCAGTGAATTCAGAGGATAGTAAACTCTGGAAGAAGGCCGTGGTTGAATAAAATGGGTGCCTTGGATAAAAAATGAGGCATGGGATATAGTTGAGTTGCCATATGGAAGAAAATTTGTTGGTAGAAAATGGTTATTTAGGAAGAAGTTTAATGCAGAAGGAAAAGTGGAGAAATACAAAGCTCAGTTAGTAGCAAAAGGTTATTCCCAGGTAGAGGGAATTGACTTTGGTGAGATTTTTTCTCCCATTGATAAGTTAACTTCTATTAGATTTATTTTATCTATTGTTGTTGCTTTTGATCTTGAAGTGGAATAGATGGATGTGAAGACAAAATTCCTACACAAGGATCTGGAAGAAGAAATCTACATGAAGCAGCCAAAAGACTTTGTAGTGAAGGGAAAGAAAGAGCTGCTATGTAAGCTAAAGAGGTCACTATATGGTCTGAAGCAATCACCTAGGTTGTGGTACCAAAAGTTTGACACATCCTTGGATTGGGATTTGTGAGAAGTAGGGCTGATCACTGTGTACATTCGAAGCAGGTTGGTAATCACTTCATTTATGTAGTGTTGTATGTTGATGACATGATTTTGGTAGGAAATAACATGGATGTTATCAAGGAGGTGAAATCACAACTATCCTCCAAATTTGACATGAAGGATCTTGATGTTGCTAACTTCATTCTGGGAATGGAAATTAAAAGAGATCATGCAAACATGAAACTCTGGTTGAATCATAGAAAATATGTTGAGACAATATTGCAGAGTTTTAATATGCATGGAAGTAAACCAGTCAAGGTTCCTATTCCTATATGTGTAAAGTTATTTGCAGATCAGTGTCCCAAGACACATGAAGAAGAAGAGGACATGTCCCATGTTCCGTATGCCAGTGTAGTTGGTAGTTTGATGTATGGAATGGTATGTACTAGACCAAACATTGCACATGCAGTGGGAGTTTTGAGCAGGTATATGTCAAAACTAGGGAAGGAGCATTGGACAACAATAAAGAGGGTCTTCATGTATTTGCGTGGCACTACCAATTATGGATTGTGCTACCAAGGAAGACCAGGATTGGCCAGAGTGGTGGACATAGATGGCTTTGTTGATGTAGACTGGGCTAGACATCTGGATCGCAGAATATCTACAAGTGGGTATGTGTTTAACCTATTTGGAGGAGCAATCAGTTGGATGAGAAAAAGACAGGCTGTAGTGGCACTCTCAACTACAGAAGTTGAATACATGGCCACCACTCATGCAAGCAAGGAAGTAGTATGGTTACAAAGATTGTGTTCAGGTATTGGGTTGGTACAACAAGTAGTGAGATTATATTGTGACATTCAAAGTGCAATATTCCTTGCAAAGAACCTAGCTTATCATTTGAAGACAAAGCATATTGATGTTCAGTATCACTTTGTGAGAGACATGGTTGAGGAAAATAAGGTGTTGCTGGAAAAGGTTGACACTTTGAAGAATGTTGCAGATTCATTAACAAAGTCTATGAGCATAGAAAATTTCTCGAGGTGTAGAGTAACAATGGGCATTGTTGCCCTGGATTTTTGACTATATAATCCCGTGGGCCCCTGGATGCAAGGAAAATAACAAGTGGGAGAATGTTGGGTATATGTTATATACTTTGCATGTGTGTGTGGGGGTGCGTCAGATTCAACAACTGCATCTGACGATCGCTCTATTAGTGCTCTATGTGTCGGGTGCACTGGGCACTTCCTATGGGGGTCCTAGGGGGGGCCAAGTATGGCCCCCCTAGTTACGCGCAGCGTTCGAGGCAGCGCCTCAATTTGTTTTTGGCGATTTTTGCTATTTTTAGCAGTTTTCTAAATTAATCCCGGATTAAGGGATTAGGGTTTTGGTATCTACTGAATACATAAAAACATTGTATATATTGTATGGTGAATTTTTAAATTCGATATAATGAATATAAGAGAGGTTTTCCCTAGTTGAGGGTTTCCGGTATAAATCTCTGTGTACTATGTATGAGCCATTGATTAATTTTGTTTTGCTTAAGAATATATATGCATTTCTTTACTTCACCGGTTTAAAACTTACATATCTTTGATCTTACAAGCAGTTCTGAATAAATTGTTCCTCTGCACTGGTTTTTCCACTTTTTTCTCTGGCTTCAAGAGAACCTTCATCATCATCAAGGATCTCCCATATTCTACGGCTTTTGCCTCAACATTCCGCTTCTGCGCTTCTGAAATGTTAGCTTCACCTCCTCCTTCTTTCTTTCTCTTGGGGCATTCCCAACAGATTTTTCATGTTTTTCCACAGGCATAACACTTCACCTCTTCTCCTCTACCTCCTCCTCTTCCCCAAGGAAAAACATTTAGTCCACCATACTGTCTCCCTCAGGAACTTCCTCCTCTTTCTGAGTGACTGTGTGGTTTTTGAGTCTCAACCTTGGGCTTCTATGCCTTGTCATGGACAATTCCCTTAAATCTGTTTATACTTCTTCCTTTGCTTCGCTGGATTTTTTTCTTGGCCAATTTCTTTTCTGCCATCATTGCAATCTGATAAGCATCATCCACTGTCCTCACTGTTATCATGTTGATTTCATCCTAGATTTCATATCTTAGGCCATTAATATACCTGGCCACCTTTTCATCATATTTTTCTCTCTATCCAGCCCTGATGTTCAAATTATAGAATTCCTATGTGCACTCTTTTACTGTCAATCCTTTTTGTCTTAGGTTATGTAACTTCCTGAACAAATTTATCTAGTAATATTGGGGTATGAATTTAGCTTTCAACTTGGCTACCATTCTATCCCAATTATTGATCTTTTGCTTTCCTTTACACCTTCTATCAGCCTGTAGTTCATCCCACCACAGTCTCCATCAATCTTCTTTAAGATTTAAGATCTTCTTTATTACAATATTTTCAAGATAAATTCGTGATATGCCATCTTTAAAATTCAAACTTTTTCTAGGGCGCTGAGTTGTCCTACACTTGCACTTTGATGACAATGCTCCTGCATCAATTTGCACAATGATTTGACTCCTAAAGTCTATGGAGGTGTCATACTCTACCGCTCTGGCTTTGAACTTATGACCTCTTAAAAACAAACTCATGTTCTTATATATATATATATATATATATATATATATATGGCTTTTAGAAATATGTACATTAATATAACTTGTATTTAATTTGAAATCCACTTTACATTAAAACATATCGACAACTATTTCATAGTGTTAGGTTTTCTTAGTGAATACTTATAATCACATCTATCACAAGTAATATAAGGAAATCAAGACATCCATGTGATCATCATCGATTAAATAAAGGGTTCCTAATTACACATTTTTCACATTAATAAATTAATATTTATAATGACTCGATGTTGTAAAATTGTAAGATTATTGTAAATATTCATAGTGTAGAGCTTAAGGAAAAATCCCAATTAGTGAATGCTTGTGAGTCCAGGTAGTGGGCTAGAATGATGGTGGGCTAGGATGATGGTATAAATGTTATGTTTCCAAAACCCACCCACCATGTGGATACTATCATGGTGTGTTTAAGTTATGTAAAATAATGTATAAAAAGGGAAATATATTAATTTAATGTCCACCAAAAGGTTGATTGAGAAGCAACGAAGGGGCTATGAAAGAGGCTGCATTGGTGAACTCACCTTGACACTTTTCCTTTGGGGAGTACTAACCCTTTGTTTCAATGCTTCCTTAAAATATCTCACATTAATCTTTGACTTGTGTTTACCAAGTAGAGGTTGTCACATTCTTGGGAAGAGAGTGAGCTTCATACCAAAGTAAAGATCTCTTCTTGGGTGAGCAATAAGAACCTCGCATGGGTGTATATTTTTGGATATAAAATGGTACATATAATATTAGATGTGTAGCACATGCACATCCAACAAACACTACAAAGAAAATAGGGTTTGGCGGAGGTTTTTACTGTTATGTGATTGGGAAAAAATCTCAAGAAAGCCTCCGCAAAAACCTTTTCTAATGTCAACAGAGGTTTTAGAGGAGGTTTTGGGGAAGGGTTTTTTTACTAAAAAATCCAAGTGGGTGGAGGTTTTTTCATGTTGGCATGTCACACAATAAGGCACACCAGTGCACCTCGAACCAGTCCATGGCTAAGAGGATTATTGCAGACTCAATCAAGGATCATCTTATACATCATGTTTCTCTGTTAAAATATTGGAAGAAGATGATGGAGGCCATTGACTCAACTATTTGAAGGGAAAAACATCAACATAAGGATGACATTTAAGACCCAGATGAAGAATGTGAAGCTTCAAGATTCATAGTCCATTCACTCTTACTTCTTGAGAGTGAACCAAATCAAGGAACATATTGAAGCTATTGGAGACATTGTTTATGAAGAATAAATGGTGATGACCACCTTGAATGGTCTCCCAAGGTCACGAGACTCATTCATTCAAGGAATATGCTCAAGGAGGAAGCTAATCAGGTTTAGTATATTATGGGAAGATTGCACTCAAGAGGAAGCAAGGCTGATAGCAAGAGAATATAAATTGAGGGATGATTATCAAGCTTTAGTTGCTCATACAAGGAAAGGGAAGAGTATGAAGGAACCCTCATCCACAAATAAACTTCAAAAGTCAAAGAAGAATAAAAAATACTATTCAAATGTGATGGGATTTTGTTGCGAAAAGTTGGGACACGTTGCAAAATTTTGTCCCCTTATTCTTAAACTAAAAGAAAAGGAAAAGGGAAAGATACATCATACTCAAGTCGCTGGAGATGATGAACCACCGAAGAAAATTGCAAGAGAAGATGATTCAAGTGATGGTGACTACATCCTAATATCATCTTTCACAGGAAGAGTCACATGTGGAAATGATACTTGGTTGATGGATAGTGATGCTTCTAAGCACATGACAGGGTATAAAGGCTCTATGTCAAACTTAAATCATAAAGATTCACCTCATAATGTGAAGCTAGGTGATGATTATCATTATCCGATCAAAGGAGTAGGAGAGGCCTCATACAAACTAGATTCTGGGGAAGGCAGTGAGGATGAAGAATGTGCTTTATGTACCGGGTCTAAAGAAGAACCTTCTCTCTATTTCAGATTTGGATGAGAAGTGTTTTAGGGTTGCATTTGTGGATGGAGAAGTTCTCATGTGGCCAAAAGGAAAGATGTTTGATGATGAATTTGTTATCGGTGTCCAAGAAGGAGGAGTTTATAAATTAAAGGGACGCTTAGATTCAACATTGATTCATGACACTGTTAATTCAAGTGAGCTATGGCATAAGATATTTTCCCACCTACACTACAGATCTTTACCACTCGTGAGAAATATGGTAATAAGACTACCAAAGATTTAGGTGAATCTAGATAGCATGTGTAAAGGTTGTGCACAAGGAAAGAATGTGAAGAACCCCTTTCCAAGTAGTGATAACAGAGCCAAAGGATTCTTAGATATTGTGCACTCAGACGTATGCGGACCGATGTCAACACCATCTCTCAACGAGTACATATATTATGTATCTTTTATTGATGATTACTCACACAAAACTTGGATTTACTTCTTGAAGTCAAAAGGTGAATTATTTGGTAAGTTCAAGGAATTCAAGGCACTAATAGAAAACCTAAAATAAAGGAAGATAAAGTCACTGAGATCAGAAAATGGAGGGGAATTCACCTTAGATGAATTACCATATTTCTACAAAGAATTTGGGATTAAGAGGGAGATCTCTACTCCTTATAATCCGCAACAAAATGGAGTGGTAGAGAGAAAGAATCAGACGATTATCGAAGCAGTGAAGGCTATGATACATGATCAATATTTACCTATGCAACTATGGGCAGAAGCTACGATGCCAATTGTGTACGTGTAGAACAAAAGTACCCGTCGATTTCTTGAAAATACGACACCAAAGGAAATGTTTTCAGGAGATAAGCCAAAGATCAGGCACCTGAGGATATTTGGTGAGGGAGGGAAACATACATTCCAACCCTGACAAGCTCTAGCATCTTCTCTACCTGGCATGGTCTCACTGCTACACCGCTCCTCGGTCGTTCAGAAAGGATAATTCTCTTAACAGTTTGGCTACTCTCTGCACTGAGGGCATTTGTTCCACAGAGTGTGGTTCTTTCTGTGTAAGGTTGGCACTTCGGGAAATTCATCATATAGGTCAGCCTCTTGGTGCAACCATGCTTTTTGACTACCTATTTCAACTAGGGGGTCAACTCCATGTGCCATGAAGCTATGCACCTGATGGTGTAACCAAGTTGAATACTTACTGGTTCTACAAGGCAATATTTCCCCCGACACTTCTTTTTATAACTGCAATTTCAACTCCCCTGCGTGGGATAATAATGTAATGGGTATGCATGGATCATATTTTAGGTTAGTTTCCTAGGACTTTATCATTAGGGAATTCCTTTCATCGAGTGTTTTTTTTTCCTCAGGTAATTAATTTGGCCTAACCAACATTTTTAATTACCCTTGAGTTTTTCACTCCCACAATAATCCTCCAAAGTGGTGAAAGGCGTTCTAATGATTGATCCCAATGGGTGAATATGGTCTAGGAATATTTTAAATTACCATTCTAGACATCTCCTAGATTCTTGCGGAATTCTGTCGAGTTTAAGTAGTTTTTTATTTTATTTTAAATTACCCAATTAACAACAATTTTAATTATTTTTTATGTAAAAATGTAAAAACTAGGTCCTAGGGGATTTTGATAGGGTTACGAGTACTCAAAAGAAATTTCATGAGACCCCCTACACCCTTGGACCAAGTTTCAATTGAATTGGATAAGTTTTGGTAGGTCATTGTCCATGAGGAGTTCAAGTGAGTCTTGAGTCGGCAATTTAATTGCTTAATTGACAAAGTCAAAATGTCAATTTTTTGTAAAAAATAAGAAAAAGGTTTGAGAGAGAGTGGGAAAGGTTTCTTAACATTTTTCCTAAGTTGGAAAAGTAATTTTCTACTTAAATAACCCCCCTTGCTTAGCCAACAACTTAAAGTGGTGTTCCCTTGCTAATTGACATGTGGGAATTAAAAAGTTCAAGTGAAAAAAGACACCTAAACCATAAATTTTCCCTCCTTGGTGTCTAACCTCATGCTTGACCATAGGAAAAGGTGTTTCCCCCCTTTACACCTCAACCCTCAAACCCTTTCTCACTACCAAAACCCTAAAAGTGACTCTTCCTTGACTTTGTCTATTTCTCTTGGATCTGTGACACTTGTAACTCATCCAAGAGGGGTCTCTCTCCTCTCCCAAGTATAAAATAATTCTCACCCCCTCCTCGTTACACATATACTCTCAACTATTGTTACTATGCCAAAATCTCTCTCACTCCTCTCTCTCTCTCTTCTTGTTCTCATTCTTTCTTCTCAAGCTTGTGGCAAGTATTTGCTCTTCTATTGAATAAATAAATATTTGGAGGATCCATGGTGTTGAGAGTCTTCTTGGTGCCATCTTGCAACTATTGAGGTGATCTTGTTCTAGTTTTATTTCTTGTGCATGATTTAAGTTTATAGATATAGAGTGGGAACTCCAAGCAAAGTATTTTGCTTGGATAGATTTGTGGTAGTATTGTCATAGATCTAGTGAAGTGTTTATTTGGGTATTGCAAAGCATTTTGTTTTACCATCTAGATCTACTCACATCCTCTCTATTTTTGTAGATTTTTTCACAAGATTTGCAGGTTACCTAAGGTTTTTATGTGAATATTTCATATATGGAAATCATCCATTTCACCCACTTACAACCTCTAAATATTTATGTTCTTTATTTTTGTTCATTTCCATACATATTTTGGCATTCTAACATACTTGAATAGAGAATTTAAACATATTATGCTTGCTTATTTTTACATAAAAAATTTATGATTTGTTCTAATAGAAAATTTCCCAAGATTTTTGTTTTTTTTGCAGCTTTTCCAACAAGTTTTGTTTGCTGATTTGTTGCAGGTTTGAACCAATAAGGAGGTGCTACAACCCATTTGGGGCCATAAAACGTCCAAGAGTAACCTCCTAATCTAGGGTATTGAATACCCTCTTCTTCCTCTACTTTCTCACATTGTAAGCAAACCCCAAGAGAGTCTCTAGGGCTTGCATTTCTCAAGTTTATTTAAATTTCTACATTTTTTAATTTCTTGTGCCTACACCTAGCAAAGATGATTGGCTTTGCCACCCATGCTATATCGTAAGGCTAGGAATTAGAGTTTATTTTTTGTTTTAAGCATTTATTTTGTTGCCCCACTTGTCCTTAAGACAAGGTTGTGTGACTAGGTTTACTTGTTTCTTTTTCAAGTTAAGTTATTTCCTTTCTTGCATTCTTTTGCCTACACCTAGCAAATAAGCTTGGCTTTGCCACCCATGCTATATCATAAGGCTTGTTTATCTTGTTACATAGTTCCATGGTTTATGGTTTATGCTTCTAGTTTTCCTTTCTAATTCATGTGAATATCTAACTAGTTAGAAACATCTCTTTATCTTGCTTAAGCCCTTGGAGGCATTTTATTTTTCTTGTACATTTTATTTAAGCACTTGTTATTTCATTTTGCTCAATCTTTTAACACAATTATTTTTTAATTTCTTAATCAATATTTTTAGGCTCTAAGGGAATCAATTTAATTAGCCTAATTAGATCACCTTCTACTAATACAAATTTCGCCACCAAAAAGGAGGATTGTGGAGGTGACTTGGGGTGCTAGATTAAGGATGATCTCACGACACTAGGTGTCCCCCTTGTTGAACACCCAAGTTTTCTGGATTGACTTGTGGATCTAGGGTAAGGCCTTGTTTGCCTTGCTTCTTGAGCACCCAACAGTCCTTTTGTCCAAAGAAGTAGGATTAATGGGGTATCCACCTAGTCTAGGAGTGCAACTTCACTAATCTCAAATCTAAAACTTATTCACAAGAACCTAAGCCTTAACTTCTTAATCTTATCTAAGTGGTTTATGCTCTTTTATTTTATGCAACCTTTACTTCAAGCATTATCTTTCAAGTATTCTAATTGAGCATTGTTGTGATTGAGTAATTTATCTTAAGTTGTGCATTGGTGTCCGTGGAGGATTCTCTTTCAAGTTTTATCTTTCATCTCATGAGTTGCGCACTTGTGCCAATTGGTGGCTTTACTTTCATCTCTCGGTTCCTCTTAAGTTGTGCACTTGTGTTTCTAGTTGCCTCCTTGAAGTTGCGCACCTTTGATGGGGGAACTTCAAGCTTGGTTTGCAAGTAATGTTGGTGGTGAATGCATCTTGAGATATTTTATTTTCCTTATCTGCAAAAACCTTTAAGAGTTAGTTCATCTTTGCTTCACTATTTTCTGAAATCTAACTAGTGCTTAATTCATTTCATTTGTAAGTAGTTGTACTTTTGTATATTGTTTAATCATCTAGATATTTTTTATTTGTTAATAATTGTTGCAATTGTGTCTTATTAAACTTGTATAGTTATTCTTTCAATTGTACTTAGATCTCTTTCTTGTAACTTAGTTAACCCCATTGCCCAACCTAGGCACTAGTCATCGTTTACTTAGGGAAAGGATTGATTTTCATTGAAGATTTACATTTGCATTGCTTGCCTCTCATATAGGCTAGTTTCCCCTAACCTTTAAAAAATTAAAATTAACTCCTATATTTCATCTAATAACCCACATAGTAACTAGGGTCTACCCCCTTGGCTTCCCTAGGAGTAAGCCTAGACGGAAGGAATTCAAGTCGAGGTGACAATGGGCTTGAACTTAGGCATTGTGCCTCTGAGGACACACTAAGTGGATTGAGACTTAGTCCACATTTTCAAGTGTGTATAAGGACGAAAAAATCTTTGGTGTCATTGTCAGGGATATGTCTTTTATCCTTGGTCTTGATGACTTGACTTAATTTATTCTTTTAAAACTAAGTAATAAATTTCTCCCTAAATATTTTAACTTGGGTTGGTTGTTCATTGTTTGCTTACTCTCCAAGTGGTGACTCCATTTGAAAATTCTTTAAGTATACTACCGGGAGAAATCCTTTTTCTCCTTATAGGCTGCTTGAAAGTCTTGGAGAAGAAGCAATCTCTGATATCCATCCCTTGTTGTACATAATAATCTAACAACTTTTTGTTTTCCTTCTTGTTTTTGCTTTGTTTGATGCTCTTGTTTGTTTGAAATAAATTTGGTCATCTGGCGACTCCACTTCAAAATAGTTTGACAAATTATTCTTCAAGAAGGAACTCACGGCTTGTTTATCTTCATCCTTGAACTTGAAAAAGTTTTTGGATCAGGTTAGCCAATTTTCCTTCTCATTGGATCCTTAATAATTCTTGGGTCCCAGTCCTTTTCTCTAGACCTTTGTTCGATGATCTATTTAGAAATGGGCTCATTTTTTAGTGATCCAAAAAGGATCCAAAGAAGGATAAGAACAACTCAGAACTCGCATAGGAAACTCAGGATGCTCAAAATGGATTCAACAGACAAAGAAAGGGAAAAAATTAAAATTTCCCAAAACTCATTTAAAATGAAATGATCATGAAGAGCGCATCACACTATTTCTAATGACACAAATGACTCGTGAAACAGAGTTACGGATTGAAAGATATTCACAATCAAAGTTTGGTCAACCTAGCCCAGTCAGCAGGGGATGAGTCAGCATCCGTATTGCTGACATCAACATATGTACGAATGATGTCAACATCCATACATTACACGTGCTAGGAGTAGGAAGGTGACACATGTCATACTGATGTCAGCATGGTGACATGGAAACACCAGAGGCTGCCACATGTCACCCAGTTTTGGCATTTTTGGGTCGATCCATGGACCAATCAGATCATGCCATGTGGTAGTCCGTACAGTCCATACAATGACGTGGCATGATGACATGGTGTGCTGATGTGGCATGATGACTTGGAAGAGGAAAAAGTGACCTAGTGGGAGACTGCCATGTGGCCCAATCAGAGGTTACCACGTGGCAGGAGGGATACGCACAATGACAGACCATGAGCGAAATTTGAAAAAAAATATTAAGTTTGGTGGGTCGCCAAATCTGGCGGACCACGCCAAAGTTGGCCACAAGTTAACCATTGGGATATAGATTAACACCACTGCTAAACATAGCAAACAAACTATATGTTATATATATACATTGAAACAATATAAACCCAAAAGGGGGAGGCCCACGGGTTTGACCTTGAGACCTCCTACCCCCATATGCGCCTTAATAATTCCTCCCAAACCAACAAGCCAATGACCTTACATTGTAACCAACCCCGCGAAAAATTATTAAATGTTGAGTCCACCCAGCCAATGGAGGGAGGCATTCATATGGTACGACTGCTTGGGAATGAAATTATATGCATTCCAGTCATTAATGCAGGTTGTAGAGAGGGCACAAAAACTGAGACAAATTTCTTCTTGGTCCTGGGAGTGACAAAGTCGGATCGAGGTGCAAAGACATTCATTTTTGGGTAATTCAACGCCATGAATTCCATGGTGCTATATGTTTTATGATCTAATCATTATTTCCACAGCTTGATTTTAGAATGAGGTATACTTATGTATTTTGCCAAATTATTTTGTTGAGTTAATGAAAAAGCCTACCCATTTGAGAGTAGGGCCTGGTTACGTAGTCCACCAGGGATGAAATCTGTTATCAAGTTTTTGTGTTCAGATTTGATTCTTATCTCTCTTCATTTTTTATCTTTTCCTTCTTTAATGGTGCACTTTAATTTATGCTCATTTAATGCAATTCTTTATAAGTCACTCGATGAAAATATCCCGTATCATGTTGGTATCAGAGCAGTCGTCTTTGACTTGAATTGTTAAGTGTGAATTCTTACTAGGGCCAAGCATAAGTAAGGTGAAGGAAATATTGACTTTCAATCCCAAAGTTGGTCATGCATCCCGAAGGAAGAAAATGGAAGAAGAGGACAAGCGTGATGAAAAGGAGAAAAAATTTCATATGGTCTTTTATAGCATGTCAGAAATGGTCGAACAAATCTATGGAGATTACGAGAAGAGGATGAAGAAGAAAGGGAAGAAAAAGGAAGCACATGCAAATGATGATGCTTTGGTAAACCAAGGCACTCGATGAGATCCTCTTGAGCCTCTGTCTTCACCTTCAAGTTCTAGTTCTTCTTCCTCTGAGCATTCTCATCATTCTCATCATTCTAGCCATAAAGCCTATTTTAAGAAACCGTTATTAAATCTTGATGTAAAATTTGTTTTACCTATGTTTAATGGAGATGCTAATCCTGAAAAGCTAGATAATTGGATCCGACAGGTTGAAGTGTATTTTCATGTTCAACATATCGATGAAGAAGAAGTTAAAGTGCAACTGGCTTCTCTTCGTTTGGAAGGCACAACTCTCGTATGGTGGGAGAGCAAGCTTCAACACATAATTAAGTGTGGTAATCTTCTTTCCTCCTAGTCAAAAATTTAAATCAATCATAAGGAAGCAACTTTATCCATTATGGTATTTACATAAAGCAATGATGGAATGGCAAACTTTAAGGCAAAGTAAAGGTCAAACTATACAAAGTTTCAGAGAAGAATTTAGGAAGAAAGCTCTTGCATTGAACATTCCTTTGGATTCTTATGAAACTTTAATGAAGTATATTGGCTCACTTCACAGTTATATTCCTCGTACTTTTATCTTGTTTAACCCCACTAGTCTTGATGAAGTTTGTGTGCAAGCCACTCACCTTGAGAACATGGGGAAGCATGTTCAAGAAGATCCCACGAAGAAACCTTCCAATATCCCACATAAAACTTTTAAGAAGTTTAAAAGGAAGGACAAGAAGACTGCCATAGTGACGATATAAAGAGGAAATCCATCTTGCACTCGGTGTAAGAAAAGCAGTGACAATGAAGAACATTGTTGGAAACTGCATCCAGAAAAGAAACCAAAACAGTTTGGTGGAAAGGGGAAGACAAAAATCGTTGTTGCAGTGCAACAAGATCTTGGTTCAAATTCATGAGATGAAGGAAATATCACAGCGGTTGGATTACAAGGTAAATATTCCCTTCATGCTAGTTGTTGGGCCCTTCTTTTTTAGATTATAAGTTGTGCAAGAAGGAATATGGTCCCAGTTTTGGTTTAGCATGAGTTGTGCAAGCTACATAAGAAGCTAGACAACAGAGAAAGAAAAAGTAATAGAAATTGGTTTCGGAAAAGGACAGCACAATGCCAGCAAGGCAAAAGCAGTTGCAACAACACAAGAAAGCATGTGAGCCCAAAGCTAGAAGACCCTAATCAACTTATATATATGAGATGTATACAATTGTAAAGTGGTTTGGGTTCTGTTGGGGTTGTTCTTGTTGTTGTTGTCTATTGTCGACAAGTTGGGTTTTTAGTTCTGTAAATGTAATCTATATACAGTTTTGGGTAAATAGAGCTCTGTGACATGAGTCTAGAGCTAGAGGTCTATAACAGAGAATCACTTTGTATCTCTGAGGTTGTATTTGATAAGATCTGATGATAATATATAAAGAAGGATCCAAAATTTTTAAATATGTTGTGTCATTCTATGATTATGCTTATGCATTGTATCTTTACAGTACTTCTTTATTCTTAATAAGTTCCATTAGATGTTTCTATGTATGAATGCTTTTCACAACCTAAGTAGCTTCAGTTCCTGTGTGTATGAGCTCATATATGTTATGTAGTTATCTTTTCTTGCGTAAGATCATGGTGAATCTTGAAGGTTCTATGAACCCACCTAAGTATTCTCCTTGCCCTTCCCTATCCTTCTGTCTTGGTTGCACTTCAGGTGGGGCTTATTCTCTTCGGAGGAGTGAAAATGCCAGTGCTCTAGACTACACGGTACCTTTTGTTGGTAACCTTAGAAGGACCCTAGTTTGATCAATTCCATGCCAACAAAATGGTTTTGTTGTCGTGACCTGTGTTAAAAGGGAACCTGTAAGGAGGATGCTTCTGTGGATTCACAGATCTAATATTCACCAATGGTGGGAGAGAAATTGCGACACCTTCATATGGAAAGAAGCGGAGCTGAGACGGAAATCTGTGAAAGATACTCGGGAGGTAGTATTTTACTCAGAAAGATCTAGCGACCAGTACGAGATATTCTAGGTTAAGTTTCCGGAAGAGCTTTTCCACTGGCTAGATAGGCTCCAAGAAGCTATGGAATTCCAAGAACGAGTCAAAAGGACCTATACTTGGGATACATAAAAGATTCCAACACTTCATCGACTGGATTGTCCAGTCACTCAAGCGATTGATTTTTGGATCAATACCACATTAGAAGGATACATTATTGAGTTTGCAGCTGAGAATCACCAATCATTTTCATGAGAAGAAGTGGATTTCAAGAAAGATGCAAGGGGAATACTGTTGAGAGATATCCCCTTCTGGATTAAGGTTTTCTTGATGGAAGAGGGGATGTTGACTATGTCCCTGACTGAGATGGCAGTGTAAACACCCTCGCTTGGGGTGGGGTGAGTTTGGGGTGGAATCGTGACCTGAGAGAGGGGAAAGGGTTCTTTGAAAAATGAGGGAAAAAATAAGAAATGGACTCAAGAGATGAGTGAGCCTCGAAAAGAGCCACCATAGTTGAGAAGTGTCGGTGTGGTAAGATAAAGAAAGAAAAAAAGTAGTCTGAGAAGTTGCAGAAAGAAGTTGGACCAGGAGAAGTAGAGGAAAGACAGATGGAAGAGTTACGGAAGATGAGAAGAAAGGAAAGACTGACCAGTCAAAGATTAAGTGAGAGAGAAGTGCAAAGAGAAAGAATTCCACGAGAGGGTGGACAAGAAGGAGAAGGTGTAGAAGCAAGGGAGAGGGAAACCAACATGGATCTTGAAGAGGAAAGAGAAGATCCAACCCCGATGCCAGGAAAGATCGAGAATCCAACTGAAGAAACCACTCCAGAGGAAGAGAATGAGACCCCCCAGATCAAAGAAACCCGCCTCAAATCCAGTGGCTTCAACCTCGAATCACCCATACCCCAAGTGTATTCTATACAAGTGGTAAGTTTGATACTACCTTCTTATGCTAATTTTGTTCCAGTACAATTAGTTAGTTAGTCACAACCAGGAAGTGCAAGTACAACGAGGATATTGGGATCCCCTGGTAGGTCGCAACGAGGACCATTAGCTTTCATTTTTATAGGAGCAACAAGATCAACAATGGTTGGTCACGCAGGATGTTCGATTGCTCGATACCCATAATTCTGTGGTAAGGGAGACAAAGATGTTGAGCAACATTGGTTCTTTTGTGAAGCAATATGGAGGTCCAGAGGGACTCTAGATGTGAATAAATTGGTTGAGTTCCAGACTACCTTGAGAGGTCATGTTCTCAAATGGTACATGAATATTATTGAGTCAAGAGTGCCAGGAATGCAAGGTCAAGCGTTCACTCTTGACCAGGTGCGGACAAGGTTCATAGCAGAGTTTAAGCTACCTCAGTCAAAACAACAAGCTTTGTCTGAGTTCCATGAGATTCAGCAAAGGGAAGGTGAATCATCCTAGGAATATAGCCAGAATTTTAAAGATTCTATAGGGAGGTTAGCACATCCAATTCATTAAGAACATCAAAGAGAATGGTATATTCATGGATTTCTACCTCTGACATGGATTTTGTTAAGAAAACAATAGATAACCACTTTGACAGATGCCTTGGAACAATCAATGAATATTGAAGCCATGGTAGGATATCCTGGGAGCCTGAGAATGACCAGACCCCCAACAGATGCAAATTTTGTGCAACTACAAGGGAAAATATCAACACTTACAGAGAATATTCAATAATTGATGATACCTAGACTAGAACGACCGCAGGTCTGGTGTACCGGATGTTACACAGAAGGGCATCTGGTAAATGAATGTCTATGAATAAGGGGAATGAGACCTCCTCAGAATATGATGGGACCCTCACTAGGACCCACAGGAGGAGTTGTGCAAATATATGGGAATTTACCATTCCATAACCCCACCCCATATCATGCTTTTCCAGGTAGCCAAGCAACGCCAACAATTGAGTATTGCGAGATTTGTTGAATCCATGGGAATGGGTCGAGACGGTGCCCCATTATTCATAAGTATTCAACATTACCAAATATTGTACACTATGAGTTTTGTGCATCTACCACACATACTACCAATCAATGTAGAGCATTGGATGCACTTGTGGATAGGTTGGATCGAACAACATTCAGGGTGAATGAAACCCCTCAAGGACCGAGAAGAGGTCGAGGAGGTGGAGCTGGAGGAGAATTCAAAGGATGAAAAACCGAGGGAAGAGGACCAAGTGGATGCTACAACTGTGATGAGCAAGGCCATATGGCTAGAGACTGTCCTCATCTGAGGTGGCCATGGTTCTCTCACTACAGAACCAATGGGAACACAACTGAATACTACCCATAACTAATTGAAAAATGGGAAGATCGGGTATGCCAATGAGGAACTAACCTCATTAGTTCAGAAATCAAGAGAGTTATTAGAGGACAATTGCCCAACCTTAATATCGTCACTCAAGGAGGAGAAAAGACAGGAGTTGATGCTGATAATTTACCTCAAATCTAGAAATAAGCACCTAAAGAAGACATGTATGACCCTCTAAAATATAATTTATTCTTTAAAAATTCCATAGAAGTATTTCAGAATATCCCTAGCCCTAAGATGCAATAGAAACCCCCTCATCCTATTGTTTACCCTAAGATTGCGCAGGTCCCTGCTTCACCCCTTGCACCCAGAAACCCTGTAGTCATGATGAGACAACATGAGCAACCACAAAATGTAGTCAACCTTTGGTTTCAGTTATTTTCTGATATTCTTGGGAATGACCAGTTAACAGAGAAGTTGTGTAATGTGTTATACCTAGTTTTAGGGAATGAAGAACCCACAGAAGCAAGAATAAGGATTAATCTTCCTGAGAAGAGTACTCAGAGAGTGTAGAGAAGGAAAGTACGAACTGGAAAAGAGTTCAGACTAGTAGCATAGCTAGACGAGTTTGAGATTAAGGATGTTATGTTGGATATAGGATTTGATGTTAACATAATGCCTAAAAAGACTTGGGAAGCCTTAGGGAAACCCCAGTTGACATATTCCCCAATTTAGCTAAGAATGGCCAACCAATATTGTATTTTCCCAATAGGAAGACTGGAGAATGTGGAAATAGATGTTGCGGGAGTGAAGACTATAGCTGATTTTGAGGTGATCGAAATCATGGGGGATAAGGACCCTTATCTTTCCCTACTTGGTATTTAATGGGCTTATGAAAACTATGCAGTGATTGACCTAAAGAAAGACACTATGACATTTGAGGCAGATGGAATCAAGGTAGTTCAACCCTTGGATCTATATGTAGGCTCTAGATATACAGAACCAACGGACAACAATATGGAGGGAGAAGACTTGGATCAATTGTACATTATAACAACAGGAACAAGAGAAGATTACATAAATCCTACTATTGATGGGTCAGTAAGTTGGAGAAGTATACAATCAGTGGATGAAGATTTAGACTGGCATTTGACAGCTGGAAACAATTCTCATACGAAAAATTCTCAAGAAGATGTGCCACTATCAGGGAAACTACATGGGTTGGAACCGAGGTCAGATAACACCTAATATATGATGGTACCTCATGACTTGATAGTTTTCTGCTCATCATGGAAGAAAAGGTAGTGTAGGATCAAAGGATCTCAGTACTGGATTTATGCCTCTAGGACACCCCTGCCAGATGGTGGGCCAATCTCAAAGCCTTACTAAAAAATTGGAAGGATGCGAAGCAAGCTATCAAATATAGATTTCAGTATAAAGAGCAGCTGGAATCAAAGATGCAGACAGATTTCCAAGTTGCGCAACTGTTCAACGGAGAGTCTGATCCTAAAGCACATATTGAACAATGCGTGACACAGTGGCAGTTTGCAGAAATGACATCTCGCTTATGGATTAAGGTATTTCCCCTCTCACTAGGTCCAATCCCAAAATCTTGTTTCATGCATGAAGAGACCAGAAGATAGACCAGTGACTAGAAAACATTGGCAGATCACTTTTGCAAGGATTTGTCGTTTACAAGTAAGCACCTTGAGCTTGAAGTAGTCCTGCAAAGAATTAAAGAATTTCTTTTTACAAACAATAGTAAACATAAATCAGACCTAGTGGTATGTGCAAAGCATAGCTGAGAACTTCAGACTAATCTTCACCTAACCTTAGACAAGAAGCCTATAGAATGCTATAATATTGAGAGGGATTCATAAAGCCCAGATGATTTAGAAGAATTGAGAAACTTAGCCATTAAAGAGACAGAAGGGAACATAGAAATACAAAACATCATACCCAATGAGACTGATGGTTTTTATAATCACCCATTAAAGTTGCGCAAAGTCAATATAGGGACCACAGAGCAACCTAAGATGGCTATGGTGGGAGATTACGGTGATGATAAAACTAGTCAAGAAATACAGAGTTTGTTGCGGGAATATGAGGATTTGTTCCCAAAGACATTTTCAGAGTTAAAAGGGATCAAAGGAGTTATGGGAGAAATGAAAATCGAATTAAAATCAGGATCAAAGCTTGTGAGGCATAAACCATACTGCCTTAACCCTGGAGTGAAAGAGAAGGTTAAGAGGGAAATAAACAAGATGTTGGAAGCTGGACTTATTTTTGCAGCAGAAGAAGCAGAATGGGTCAGCCCAATAGTCATCCAAATCAAGAAAGGTACAAAGGATATCAGGGTCTGTGTAGAATATAGAAGCCTTAACTCTGCCTGTGTGCATGACCCTTTTCCAACACCTTTTACTGATGAGGTGCTAGAATAGGTTGCGTGGAAAGAGTCATACTCATTTACAGATGGATTTTTTGGGTATCACCAAGTAAGGATTGCTAAAGAGGACAAAAAGAATACCACATTCGTAACAGATTGGGGGTTATTTTCCTTCAATGTGATGTCATTTGGCCTAAAGAACGCCCCTGCAGTTTTCTCCAAGATTGTAATAACAACTTTTCGAGAATTTATCCACGAGTTTATAGAATTTTATATGGATGATTGGACGATATACAGTCTGCTCAAGGAACATGTAGCACTAATACGTATGATGTTTGACAGATGTAGAGAATTGCAGATATCGTTGAATCTCAGAAAGTGTATCTTCTGTGTGCCACATGGAAATTTGTTGGGCCACATATTATGTCGAGAGGGAGTAATGGTAGACCCAACCAAAGTTGCAGTTATTGTGAACATTCCACCACCTATGAGTTATAAGCAGTTGCACTCCACGCTGGGACACACAGGGTATTATCGTAGGTTCATCAGAAGATATGAAAACATTATTGCACTGCTGGAAAATCTACTAAAGAAGGCTGAAGTGTTCCAATGGACCCCAGAATGTGATAAAACGTTTGATACCCTAAAGGAGAAGCTCAACACAACATCTATTCTGGTATTTCCAAATTGGGAAAATGAATTTCACTTCCACGTAGATGCTTCAGGTATTTCCTTGGGAGCTATATTAGTGCAACCAGGAGATGGAGCCATGGATCGTCCTATCTATTTTGCGAGCATGAAGTTGTTGCAAGTTGAGCACAACTATACAATGACAGAAAGGGAGGTTTTAGCTATGATTTACGCTTTGCAGAAGTTTAGACATTATTTGTTAGGTTCTCATTTTAAGTTCTTTACTGATCATTATGCATTAAAATATTTAGTTAACAAACCTGTGTTGGAAGGGAGAATTTGTAGAGGGTTGCTACTATTTCAGGAATTTTCTTTTGAAGTGATCATTAAGCCTAGAATATGTAACATAGGGCGTGATCACCTGTTTGGATGAGAGTCAAGGGAAAGTGGAGGAGAAGTCGATGATCAACTCCCAGATGCAAATCTGTTCCAGGTTGAGACCATACTAGAGTATCTGGAAGACATAACAATCTTCTTAAGCACATGAACCTACCCAGAAACATACTCCGCAACCTAGAAATTCCATATGGTGGTTAGAGCAGTGGGATATCAGTGGATTGCAGGGAAATTGTATAAATTGGGACTAGATGGTATCCTCAGGATATGTGTCTTGGATCACGAAAGATATGATCACTATGGGAGTGCCACAATGGAGTTGTGGGAGGTCATGTGGGAGGAAAGGTTACTGCATAGAAAGTCCTCTAAGCTGGACTATGGTGGGTCACACTCTTCAAGGATCAAAGGAATATGCTAGATCATGCGATGTGTGTCAAAGAGTGGGTAAGCCATCATAGCGAGATGAATTACCACTTCAACTAGTTCGAGCTTTACAAGCATTTGAGAAGTGGGCGGTTGAATTCATTGGGACGATCAACCCCACAACTAAGCATTCAAAGGCTAGGTACATTATTACCGTAACTGAATACCATACACGTTGGTTTGATGCAACAGTTGTTCAGGATTGTTCGACCGATACTGCTGCTAGGTTCTGTTATCCACATTTTTGGTTATCAAGATGATATTATGATTATGTCATGATGATGGAAGATCAAACTCTTCATTAAGAACTTTTTCCTGAAGAAGGTTACACTTGTCATTTTCTCAAAAATCATATTTTGAAAGTAGTCTGCAGGCTGCATATATACTCTCCTGCGAGAATCCATAATTCCCGCATGCTGCATTCAGCATGACTGCGGACTTTCCGCACTGTGTCAATGGTTAGGGTGCAGACATGTTTCTAAAGGAAGAAAATGAATAAGTTCTCGATCCTTCTAGAAGGAATCTTCTAGAAGGGTGAGTTGGAGTTCGAATGGTTGGCAAAATACTGACT
>ML796401.1:145254-161519 GCA_009831015.1 Picea engelmannii
TACGACCCCGGGAAGTTGATGTACTAACTTACCCAAACGGGGCCCACATGACTTTTGGCGCTTCATCTCCTAGGGTTAGGTTTTTGGATGTCTATGAATTTTGGCATTCTCGTCTATTGTAAAAAGGCCTCCAGAGCCTCATTTTAATCATCTTCTCACGGATGCGAGTAGCAGCCACATATCTTCTCAGAGATAAGCTACCAGCGCCCTAGCTAGTTTATTTACATTCTGTCTGTAAACATTTTTCAGTCATTTGTTATTAATGAAATGAAGTCTTATTTCCGCTGCATCTCTGCATTTATGTGTATTGTTGTATTTCATTGTGTTCCTACATAAATCCGGATCACCCTTGAGGGAGAGGACATGTCCAAAGGATTCCAGGGTGCCAACAAGCATGACAAGAAGAAAGGGGAGCCCAAACTATACGATAGGTTCCACATGCAGAGGGGGGGGCACACAACCAATATGAACCCCATACTACCTGAGATGGTCAGGACTGGCTGCTACATCATAACTAGCAAAGTCATGAGGTATTATTACAAGGGAGAATGCACACTGGATGCATTATCAGTGGCGGATTTTTGCAACAATGGCACTATTTTCAACTGGTGTAGTTACCTGTTGGAGGAACTACTTGTGGCTTACAAGGAAGCCCAGGAGAAAGGTGGTACCTTCACCTATGGTTACTTGCTACTTGTGTTTACAATGCTCAAGTGGATGCCACCCGCTGGAAGACCGATGGCGCTAGCAGATAAGGGGTGCTTAGAAAAAGTGTTTGAGACCTTGCATTCAAGGGAAGACTCATAGAAAACATCCTTCAACAACACGATGTTCTCCAAGTAGTACAATGGGCTCATTAACGCAACGCATAGGTTGCGCATTCCACAGGAGCTCCTCAATTGCAATACAAGGAACATAGCCTTCAATATGAACCGACACCATACTTTTGTTTGGTCGAGGTATGCCAACAGGGATGACTTCCATTCAAGGATGTTGTTGTTCTATTTGGATGAAGAGGCCTTCGACAAGGAGGTGATGTCATGCCCTGGAGTTAAACGCAACTCATGCAAGTCGGGGATGCACTATGTTTTGCCCACCGAGCTACTGAAGAAGAAAGGTAAAGAAGAAGTGGTAGGACCGAGCTCATGCTCAGAGGCTCAGAAGAAAGAATCTCCGACATAGATGGAATCCAAAGAAGAGGAGGATACACAACCATTAGAGTGCAAGAAGAGGACACTGTTAGTGTTCCCGCAACTGCCAGAGCAAGTTGTGTTGACATGTAAGGATGTCAACGAAATTATGAGCGATGCGTTCATTACAGAGCCAGTGGCCAAGAATCCTAGGATTGGGGTCTCGCTGAGCAAGGTTATGAATCCCCAACCCATCTCATCCATCATCCCCCGCACCCGCTCATCGGTTCGAGCAACCCCCATCATAGATATTTAGGACGAACCTAAGCCTGATACCCATCCATCCACCATCATCACTAAGCACCCTCCATCACCACCACAGCCCCAATCTCCACCTCTAGAAATCAAAATTCCACCTCAAACCACTAATCCATAGCCCATGCAGCTCAATCCCTAAGAACTCCTAGAAACAAGCCTAGAGTTACCCGAGTAGAGACCATAACTTCCCGGTCCAAATGAAATAGTACCGGAGCAGAGGCTACAATTGACTGGCCCAAATCCTTAATCCCAAGACCAATAGATCATACCTTTTATGCATCATAAGGACACTCAAACGGTAGAGAAGCCACAAGTTGAAAGTCCCCAACACACTGCCTCAACGACCAAGATTGAGGGTGCCATGGGAAGCACAACTTCGGAAGCGGAGGCACGTAAAGAGGCGGAGCTACTAGAGATTTAGAAGGAACCAAAGAAAACTTCATGGAAAAGCGCAACATCAATGCAGGAACAGATGGAGCTAGTCCTTCAAAACCCTCAGCAATGCGCAGAGTTTTTGCAACTCTGTCTAGCAAGAACATATGTTCTAACACTCTTGCCATCAACATTGAGGTTGAGGCTTGTGCCAAGACCATCTACCAGAGAGGAGAAGGTAGAGAATCTCTTAGAGCACTCAACAACCAGTGGAATCATGATCCAGGTGGATATTGAGGGCCACCCACCTTTTCCAACTGGCTCAAAACAATTTTCTGGCAATTGGCAATTTACTATTTTTAGCAGTTTTTAACTTCTGGGGGCATTTTGAGGGCCTAAATGAAGGTTTTTCAGGATCGAGCTTCTCAATGATAGCCTACAACATGATTGAGGCCCCAATATGAATCTCCTCGATGATTCCTTTCCAACGGGCTATCATATGACTAAAATGAAGATTGTATGCAAAAGTTACGAGCTCGGGAAGTTAATGTACTAACTTACCCAAACGGGGCCCACATGACTTTTGGCGCTTCATCTCCTAGGTTTAGGTTTTTGGATGTCTAGGGTTTTTGGCATTCCTGTTCATTGTAAAAATGCCTTCAGAGCCTCATTGTAATAATCTTCTTGTGAATGAGCGCAGCCGTCACATCTCTTCTCAGAGATAAGTTGCCACCATTATAGCAAGCTTGTTTCCGCTGCATTTTACAGTTTCAACTTATTTCGTTATTGAATAGAAAACCAATTTTATTGTATCTCTTTTATTTTGTGTTAAGTACTTGTTAATAATCTGTAGTCATTTCACTCTTCTCATAAAATTTGGATCAGTGGTATCATAGCAGTCTTCTCCTTGTCGTCTTAATGCATGTCCCCAACGAGGTCGGAGTACAAAGAGTTGGGTCTCGAGCTTGTTTCTCTTGAGGAAAAAATATCTCGCACACCCAAGTGACCTCTCATGGCAGGAGAAAAGAAATATGATGGGACAGGAGGTCCTTTCAAACTATTGATTGAGGAAGCCCTCACGCAATAGAGGAACGAGATGATGGATAGTTTGGCGCAAATCCTTCGACGACTACCAACAGGCGACGCATCTTCTTCGAGCGGGGGCATCGCCCCCTTCAAGGTACAAATAAATTTTGATATTCCTATATTCAAAGCTCAGATAGAAACAGATGATGTAGACAAATGGTTGAATCTACTAGAAGGGTATTTTTCTGTCCATAACTTTTCGGATAAAGAAAAGATTACTTTTGCGCTCCTCAAAGTCGTTCCCCATGTCAAAGATTGGTGGGAAACTTTCTATGAGAAAAAGGAAACAGATGAACCCTCATTATTTACAGTCATGACCACCTGGGAATCCTTCAAGGATGCTATTAAAGAACAATACTATCCTGTTGGAAGTTATGACGACCTGTATACCAAATGGACTACACTGCGGCAGGAAAGGGACCAAGCAATGTCAGATTTCACAAATATCTTCCATACCTTGTGCACCAAGATGGGTATTAAATATTCAGAGTGACATCTGGTGCTCAAGTACTATGGTGATCTACATAGATACATCGAGATCGAAATGGAATTTCTGGACATCTCTTCCTTGGGCGCGGCCTACCGATATGCCATCAAAATTGAGCAGAAGTTCAAACAAAAGATGCAACAATTTGGGCCTGGGAACCCCTCACAAAAAAAAATAGTAAAGGGCGGCACCAACCCACATAACAAAGGACAGAGAAAATATGGACAGTATCAGGACAACTAGTCCAAGCTGCAAGCAAAGAAGGACATCGAAAAGACAAAGAAAGATACCGGGAAATGGTGCGACTTCCATAAGAGCCCTTGGCATAACACCGCTGACTACCGCTCAAAGCAGTTGTTGGTGTCCAAAGTGAAAGCCTCTAAATCAGATGCAGATTTTGACTCTAAGCCAGAACCAGAAAGGGAAAGACAGATCATTGACGCAGAACCCAGTGCCACCATTGCTACCACCAAGCTCCAGCTTGGTGAACCAGACGAGCCAGAAGAAGGAGAGCGCCTCTTCCATTCATAAATGTAGGTAAAAGGAACCCCACTGCACTTCATTGTTGATAGCGGTAGCCAGAAGAACCTCATATCAGCAGAGGTCATCAAGTGGCTAGCCCTGTCGATGATGCCGCACACACAACCCTACACCATTGGATGGCTCCGCTAAGGAAGCAATCTCCGCGTCAGCCAACAGTGTCGACTTTCATACGACATCAAACCCTTCAAAGATGAGGTATTGTGTGATGTTGCTCCTCTCAAAGTTTGTGATGTTATTTTGGGCCAACCTTATTTATGGAAACATCATGTTGTATATGAGTCTAGGCCTCGTAGTGTTATTATTACTTTGAACGGGAAATTGTATAGGATACCTGAGGCAGTCCCACCTAATGTTATTTCCTTGATCTCTGCTAAGCAATGCAGGAAGGTCATCTCTTAGATGGGGAAGTTTGTATTCTTCATGATTTGCTCTCAGAATAAGCGAAAGATCACGGCCACATCCATGGTCTCTATGGATGACCTCTCCACACAGCAGAAGCAAGTAGAGAAGGTCATGGAAGAATACTCAGATATCTTCTCCTCACCTATCGGGGTACCTCTGCACTACCATGTCAAGCACCCCATCGATCTGACCCATGGCACACCGCTGCCCAATGGGATAGTCTATCGTCGCTCTTTGTTAGAGAATGAGGAGATCAAGTGATAGATCCAAGAGCTGCTCCACAAGGGGCACATCCATCCCAGCTCATCACCTTGTGGGAGCCCAATCGTGCTGGTATAGAAGAAGTTGGAACCTGGCGACTCTGCATTGATTACAGGGCTTTGAATAAAATCATAGTCAGAAACCGGTACCAAATTCCCCGAATCAACAACCTCCTTGATCAACTCACAGGGGCCACATACTTCAGTAAGATTGATCTGAAGTCTGGCTACCACAAGGTCCCGATAGAACAGAGATATGTATGGAAGATCGCCTTCAAATCTAAAGAAGGCCTTTTTGAATAGTTGGTCATGCCCTTTGGTTTGACAAATGCGCTAGCCACTTTCATGAGGTTGATGGATGATATCCTATGACCATTCACCAATAATTTTGTAGTGGTGTATCTTGATGACATTCTCATTTACAACAAGACTTGGGCCGAACACTTGCATCATATTTAGTAGGTTCTGCACACCCTACGACAACACAATATATACGCCAACTTGGAAAAATGCTCCTTCGGCGTGGACATGGTCCATTACCTGGGCTACATCGTTGATCAACATGGCATACATGTGGATCTAGCCAAGATCCAAGTCATTCGTGACTGGCCAGCCCCAACCACACTCACCGAGCTCCAGAGCTTCTTGGGCCTTGCCAATTTCTACCGCAGGTTCGTGTTGGGATTCTCCCATATTGCATGGGCCCTTAGCCAAATAACCAGGGGTGGTGGTAAGGAAAAATTTGCGTGGGGGTGGACCCAACAACAAGCGTTCGATGATTTGAAGCAACGCTTGTGCTCAGCCCCAATATTTTCACTCCCAAACCTACAACAACCCTTTGAGATTGAGACAAATGCTTCCGACTATGTTGTGTGTGTCATTCTCACTCAGCACGACCACCCCGTGGCCTATCATAGTGAGACACTATCAGATGTTATCCGTAAGTACCCTACTTACAACAAAGAAATGTACTCCATTGTGCAAGCCTGCCGCCAGTGGAGACACTACATTCTTAGGAAGGAGACAACCATCCACACTGATCATAAGCCACTGCAGTTCACGCAGACACAAGGAAAATTGCAGAATGACCGCCATCAAAAGTGGTCCACATACTTGAAGCAATTCCACCTCAACATCAAGTATAAAAAAGGAAGCACCAATTGTGTCATTGATTGCCTCAGAAGACCACCAGTCACGACACTCACCAAGGTGATAGACTCTTGCAACCATGAGACCTCTGGATGGCCCCAACTCTACGAGACAGACCCGGACTTCGCCACCACCTACCAAATGTTGGGGGAAAATGCAGTTGTCGATAATTTCCATATTCAGGATGGGTTGTTTTTTCGTCTGGGCCATATCTGTGTTCCATCAAGCAAGCGAGTGAAGCTGATCTGGGAATCCCACTACAATTGGGTGGAAAAACACTTCAGTGTTGAAAATACAGTGGCGATGATACAGAAACATTTCTACTGGCCGAAACTTCGACATGAGGTCAACAAGTATATCAGGTCTTGTACTGCCTGCACAATTTCCAAACCGACCACTAAGAAACAGGGCCTATACACCCCTCTTCCTACTCCTGACAGGCCATGGGAATCCATATCAATGGAATACATGTCGAGCCTCCCGTCCAACAAGTGGGGAAATGACTGTGTTTTTGTGGTTGTTGATCGCTTTTCTAAGATGGCGATTTTGGTTGCATGCACAAAGAACATCACAGTAGAGGCCACTGCCATGCTCTTCTTGGAACAAGTCTAGGTACATTTTGGAATCCCACAAACCATTGTCTCAGATCAGGACAGTCGATTAGCACATTCTGGTCGAGCCTCTGGTCATTGTTGGACACCAAGCTCACCAAATCCATGACCTTCAACCCTCAGACAGATGGCCAAACCGAGGTCGTAAATCGAATGATTGTGCATATCCTCCACATGTATAATTCACATCACCCTCGCACATGGGATGAGAGTCTTCCTTATGTTCAGCATAGCTACAACCAGCCACAACCCCTTTCAGGTGGGGTTGGGATTCTAACCATTGGGTCCCATAGATGTTGCACTTCCCCTTGCGGTCACCTCGACCGACTCATCTCCTACTCCAATTGAAGCTGACAAAGCCACCCAGTTCATTGAGAGGATCCAACACATCCGCCAACAGGTTCAAGATATCCTACAGAAGTCCAATGACAAGTACAAACAATGCCATGATCAACATCGGGTGCCACATAAGTTTCATGTGGGCGACAAAGTTTGGTTGCACTTACAGAAAGAATGCCTTACAGGACCCCATCAGAAGCTTCTCCCACTCCATTATGGTCCATACACCATCACCAAGGCCATGGGGGATAATTATTTTCAGCTCAACATTCCTCCTTTCCTTGGCCTGCACCCAGTGTTCAACGTGGATCTCCTTCACCCTTATTTCCCACCATTATTGGACACCTCAGAAGTAGCAGAACAACTGACACCAACTGAGATCAACCCAAACTGCATATAACAAGAATCCAATGATCATATTGTGGACACACAGATCAAGGGCACTCGACATCAAAGGATCCAGCTTTATCGAGTCGTCAAAGCAGGGTAGCTCCTACACCAAGGCAAGTGGCTCACTTGGGGCCAAATTCAGCAGAAATTTCCTCATCTGATGGGGGACCTCAATGAAATGGAGACCATTTCTTCCTAAAGAGGGAGTATTGATCCAGGTGAATATCGGTGGCCACCCACCTTTTCCAACTGGCTCAAAACAATTTTCTGGCGATTTTGGCAATTTACTATTTTTAGCAATTTTTAACTTCCGGGGCCATTTTGAGGGCCTAAATGAAGGTTTTTTTGGATAGAGATTCTCAAAGATATCCCATGGCATGATTGAGGCCCCAAAATGAATCTCCTTGATGATACCTTTCCAATGGGCTATCATACGCCTAAAATAAAGATCGTATGCAAAAGTTACGACCCCGGGAAGTTAATGTACTAACTTACCCAAACGGGGCCCACATGACTTTTGGCACTTCATCTCCTAGGGTTAGGTTTTTGGATGTCTAGGGTTTTTGGCATTCCTGTTCATTGTGAAAAGGCCTCCAGAGCCTCATTGTAATAATCTTCTTGCGAATGAGCGCAACCGTCACATCTCTTCTCAAAGATAAGCCACCACCATTCTAGCAAGCTTGTTTCCATTGCATTTTACAGTTTCAGCTTATTTTGTTATTGAATAGAAAACCTGTTTTACTGTATCTCTGTTATTTTGTGTTAAGTACCTATTAATAATCTGTATTCATTTCGTTCTGCTCATAAAATCCAGATCAAATCCCACTGTAGGTCCGAGCACCTAGGGACACCGCCCCTTCAGCCGTTGACCTTGCACATTGGTCAGCAACACACTTAGTCAGAATGATTAGAGCCTCAATTGATCAACTGGAGAAAAGGCTCCAACAAGACGAAAGGTCTGCAGAGTTCGCAAGGGAGGAAGCGCTTCTTGCACAAACATGCAAAAAATAGGAAGAACACGCCAAGATCCAGGTGGAGCACCGACTAGAAATAGTTTAGGAGAAACTTGTTGAAGCCTGGCCGGAAATATGGAAGGTCATACCCCAACTGCCAGAAGTCAGTGATGCAGGAAATATGGAGCATCATATTAAATTACTCCAAGGGGCATGGTCACAATTGGCGATTCACGCAGAGCATCTGGAAGTGCAGTTGTCGCAAAGTCAACAAGAAGCAGAGCAACAACTCCGAAAGCTGCAGGAGTAGATGGAGAAAATAGTGCTAGAAGGAAACAATGCCCAAGCAGCACTAGACAAGTGCACAACTGAGTGCACGAAGATATTCAGAGAAGTCAATGATTGGATGGGCATCATTGCTAGGTGAAACTAGACTTTGGAGGACGTGCACACTAGAGTCCAGTTTCTTAATGATGAATTTGCGGCTACTATGGATTCCCTGGAGCAACAACAGAATTTCGATCAAATTCAACAAGCAGACAATGAGTTGAATGCCCTGTTTGAGGTGCAATACATAGCCAAGAAGGAGTTGCACAAATTTTGACCTGTCATTCATATAGTATATATGAAAATTCATCAATTTGATGCAATAACAGACTCTGAATGGAACTCTTTGGTCGCATCCAAGCCCAAGGAATGTATCACAGATGCAACCCAACAGTTCATCATCGAGGCCTCACTCCTTGCCAAGAAATGGCAGGATAAAGTTGGGAGCTTCCAAGAAGTCAAGAAGTGGGCCTTGGAGTTGGTCCCTTCATTTGAAGAGGCAGAGAAAGAGAAAGCACAATCAAAAGAGGAAAGGAAAGAGGAAAAGGAGGACAAGGGAAAGCAACAGTTGCTCCTAGAAGCTACAAAAGTGTCGATTACTTGACTCGAGGGCGAGTCAAGGCTTGTGGTCGGAGTCTATTGGGCCCTTCATTTTTGTATTAGAAGCTGCGCAAGAAGGACTACAGTCCCAATTTTGGTTTAGCATGAGTTGCGCAAGCTACAAAAGAAGTTGGGCAACAGAGAAAGGAAAAGTAACATAAATCGGTTGTGGAAAAGGACAGTGCAACACCAGCAAGGAAAAAGCAGTTGCAAAAACACAAGAAAGCATGCGAGCCCAAAGCCAGAAGACCCTACTCATCTTATATATATGAGATGTATACGATTGTAAAGGGGTTCGGGTTCTATTAGGGTTGTTCTTCTTGTTGTTGTCTATTGTTGATAAGTTGGGTTTTTAGTTCTGTAAATGTAATCTGTATACATTTTTGGATAAATAGACTTCTGCCACATGATTCCAGAGCCAGAGGTCTGTAACAGAGCATTAATTTTTATCTCTGAGGTTGTATCTGATAAGATCTTATGATAATATATAAAGAAGGATCCAAAATTTTGAAATATGTTGTGTCATTCTAGTATTGGAACAACTCTACATAATATTCCAGATTCTCATCCTCCTTTTGTTTCATTTTGAAGATTTTTTCCTTAAGTTCTCAAGATCTATAGTAACCCTAGTACTTCTCAAGTAATTTTTCTTCATATTGTCCTAAGAGGTTATAGTACCATCACCAAGACCCATAAACCATCTCAAGGCTACTCCCTTGAAAGTGGCAGGGAACAATTTCAACTTCTACAAATCAGTGGTATATTCATAACTCTGAAACAATACGTCGAATTTGAACAAGAAGGCATTTGTATCCTCAGTGATGACCCCATGGAAGTTAGGGAGAGATGATAAAGAAATCGGCTTCATAGGTGCACCTCCATGTGTATCAAAAATAGGAAATTCAATTGTAGAGGTTGAATCATCCATGTTTTCCTATAGCCTCTAATAGTCCTCTAGTATTTCAAATTCAGGAAGCACTTGCCGAGGTGAAACAGGGTCCTTTGTTTCTAGTGCATAAGGCTTAACAACGCTTCCTTGATATAGATTAGGAGTTTCAGGGGCTTCTCCATGTACTGGGCTCTGACAATCAGGTATAAGTTCCCTTGTTTCCCCTCGCCCTTCTGCTAGATTTTGAAACTCGGGTTCTTCTACTACAAAATTTTCTCATTGTAGTCATGATTCTTGTCTTATCTCAGCTTCGACTGTCTCAGTAGGATTAATTTTTGGATTATGCTGACGATCGATTCCTACATGAGATGCCACTTTTACAACATTACAACATTTTGATTCTGCCTTTGAAATAACCTCATGTATATATGTTTTTATGCCTTGATCCTTTTTTCCTCGACCTCCTCTACTTGCAAGATTATTAGTTTTTGAGGGTCTATATGATTTATCACCCATGTAATCTATATGCTCTTGTGCAGGTGAGACAATATTTTACCACGATAACCCAGGGGTTGGTGATAGATGCATATGTTCTTACCTTCCATATTTACTTCTTAGGCCTTAGTATCACTAGAGATAATGCAACTAATCCAACACTAAATTGTTCTTTTGCACCCTTATAACCTCCCCGAAAACAACACCAAAATGTTGGGGCTTTTAAATGTCTTTCTAGGGCAACTAAACAACACTCACATTAATCATCAAAGCAGGGGACACCTTTTGTTTCAAGGCTATGTGCAAAGTCTATGCAAGTTACAATTTCCTTTGTCGTGCTAGTAATTCTAATAATTGTGCAATAAATGAATGAAAACTCAATCGATCTATTATATCTTGAAGGAAAACACACTTTTAAGACGTTCTGTTTAAAACCTTATGAAAAAGGGAAATCACATCCAATCCAAACAACTCTTGACTGAAAAGAAGATCACACTTAATTCATGAAACATTCAATGAAAATGAAGTCACTTTCGATCCAGATAACTCTTGCTAGAAAGGAAATCATAACTGCAAATGCAAACAATTCAACATCACCTCTGATCGATCACAAACTCACGATGATTTTAAAGAGGACACACATGCTATAATATTAAAAAGAAAGAAACTATCTATCAAGAGAAATCCAATGATGCACATCCACAATGAAACTTCAATTGGCAAAAGTAACATCAATAACACAGATTCTCTATTATTTCCAATAATCAACCAAACTCTACAAGTAACAACTCATGTAATTAACTAGGGTTGGGAACAAGTAACAACTCACACAAATAAAAAAATGACTACAACACTCGAAATTATGAAATAGACTATGGAAAATCTACTTAATAAAAAAAAGAAATTGCAACACCTGATTAGCGAAAGGGGGCCTTCCTTCACCAATCAGGTTGCTAAAACAACTCAAAAATTAATGCTCAGATAGAACGAACTAGTATACTCATGTATTATAAAAAAGGATGATACAATAATCTCTGTCAAGCTCTTGTTGCACACTCTATTCTCTCTTACTCTAATCCCTCAACCCAAGAGGTTTCCTACTATTTATACACTTCTAGACAACAATATTTACAAAATAGAATATCGGATATGATCAATACATAGAATAAGATCTGTTGCACATTCATGTCATTACAATCGATGTACAAAATAGAGCATTCTGGTACATTATCACAACCATGAAAAGTTGCAACAGTTGGTACTCCCATTTCCTCTGGTGACTCTTCATTGCCACGTTGGCGCTTTTCTACTCCTATACTTGAGCATCGGTCAAAGACCAAATGTTAAAGTATCAATGGGATCGTGGAAGTGGCAGCATCGTGGCTCAAAGGGTGACAACATATAGAAGTAACAACGTATAAAAAAGGACACCATCTAAACCCGTGAAAGAGTAACAACATCTAATCCTTGAATAAACACAACTTGTTTCCAGCCTGCAAGTATACTCTTCCAAGCCATCTCATTAGTAAACCCAAAATCATGTAGGAAACTACTTAACAACCCATATTACTACTTAAATAATGCAATTCCTAAAAAGGTTGTACCTAGGGTTAAAACATGAAGTCGTAGGTAAGATATTATCAAAAGAGGGTAAAAAATAACTTAAAGTATCTTCAAAACAGGGTAAATAGATAGAGAAAAGGGTACAAAACATGGGCCCAACAATCTTCTTGCTATTTATTCCCTGTCTTATTGTCAATTCAATTATATCAAACAATGCCCATCTACATATAATGATTATAACTATTCAATTAATTGTTTACACAAGCCACATCTATCTTCTAGCATATTTATTTCAAGTTTTTACTAAGATGATGATTATGGATGTTGGATTATTTGATAGTGCATCAAGAACAAGATTTGATTAAAGTTGTAATTGAAGACATTAAAATAATTTGCATACTCTTATAATTAAGAAGTAAATGCTTAGGCTTGATTTTATATATGGCATCTACAACATAGTTTATATGAGGCATCTACAATACTAGTGTATTTCTATTTGATTTATAACTAGTGCAATTCTATTGTGACTTATAGATTGGTTATGATCCCGAAATGTGTAGTGTTGTTTTTACATTGTTTATAATTTGAATTTTGACTAATGATGGGGATAGATGATTACATTGAGAAGCACATTATACATCTCAATATGAGACATATGTGTAATGTGGGTAATGTTGGTTACAACATAAATCAATCCCAAAATAATAATAATAATAATCACAATAACAATAATAAAAGTAATGAAAATAAAAAGAATCTATATATTATAATTTGGATCAATCTCAACCCCAACTTTATGAAACACTTAGAGAGATCTAATCCCTCAAATTGAAAATATTTCCTAAGCTTTTGCACCACCAAAAAGATTTGCACCTTAAAGGATTTGTTCCCTTTCAACACTTGATAGATCCAAGGCTAAAATAAATCTAGGTTGCTATACCTTCTCTAATGATGACTACTGAGAAGGGCTACTGAATTTAGTTTATTAAAAATATATAACATCTCACTTTAATTTGTTCTATAAACAACATAATATTTAAATTATTTTTATTAACAAAATTTGAACATTTTGAAAATCTAACATCTTATTTGAATATTTTCCTTTCTCGAAATTTGAATATTTGTAAAATTTAATTTTAAATTTGTTTGGTTTAATTAAAAAAAATTAAAATATGCTCGAGTTATTCCAAGTGAGGCCAAATTATAAAGAATGTGCAAAGTAAAATGAAAGCTTGATGGTATTTGCAAAATTTAATTTTAATTTTTTTGATTCAATTAAAAAAATCAAAATATGTTCAAGTTATTCCAAGTGAGGCCAAATTATGAAGAATGTGCATAGTAAAACAAGTGTTGCAGGGCAGTTTAGTTTCTGCTAAACAGATTTGAAAGTGAAGAATAATAATGACTCAAAATTATAGTAAAACAACGTTATATAATCTTAGTAGAAAGATTAAAAAATACTAAGCTACATAAGTTTAAGAGTATCATCACATCATTCTTAACTTTAATATTCAAATCTTTATCCATTTTTTATTCAACCATGTGGTCGGTTTATTAAATAATATTGTTTAGAACTTTGGAGTGTGTAGTTGGTTTATTACATAATATTGTTTAGAACTTTGAAGCGCACTTTTGTTTGTTTGAAATAAGATAGTGGTGAAATGAAACTAAAAGCATTATGAATTTCTTAGTAAATTTATTAGCAAAAATATTGAAGTGAAGATTTTTTTTCCCTAACATTTTTGGACTTTTGCAAAATGAATATAAAGTTATAGACACATGGCTCTTTTTTAAAGTTTACTATTGTTGGGAAGTTAGATAAATTCCAAGGACAAGCCCTTCCAATGCATTTAGGCTATGTAAACCCTTCAATTCTAACTTAATTACATCATCTTATTGCAAAAACACTATTACCATAAATCTCTATATTACGTTTTGGTTGTTATTTTGTAGAACAAGGCCTTCCTTTAAAAAGAAATGAATAAGCAATATTTTTCAAGCTAAGAGAACATGTTAGAAAGTTAAATGGGCTTCATTATTGATCGAACGAGGGAACGAGAAATCAATTTGATCGGAATTACATTAAGTAAATAATCCAAAGATAGGTATTATATTTAAACATCGATACTCTACACACACACAATCAAACCGGAGGCGTGACATGATCCGTAGTCTAAATGTTCTACGAAATGACTTTTTTCTGGCGATATTTTCTGGGGACATTTACCCGAAATCCGACGAGAAATTGTTAGATCTACAAATTTGAGTGATTATTTATGTATAATCTAAGTGCCCCCAAGTTTTTTCAGTACACTGAATCCATTTCTGAATTCAGAAATGGATTTTAAACAACAAAAAATAGTGATTTCGTGCAAATGTATATCCCCAGATTCCGACGAAAAAAAAAACATTTCGTAAAACAATTAGACAACATCGTTATATTATCTAATCCCATTAAAAGTGGCTCAGATAACGTTAAATAATTTATATAAGATAAAAGTGCCCCAAATAAAAATAAGCAAGCTTTTCACGTCATTGTATCTTTATACACAAACCATGTATCTTTCTATGAAGTTATAGTTTAAAAACCTTTGACATTCATCGTTTTTTTTAAGATCCTTAACCTATTCCAAGTTTTTGTTTGACTTCACTTTCAATCAAAGCACTTGACATATATACATATTAATTAAATCAAAGTTTGTTTTCATTAAGATTTTGTATCTAAATGTTTGTAATATTTGTATCCTATTCATTTAGATTTTATTGGTTTTTCATTTGTGTTAGGCCTTCTCAAACTACACACACTTTATATGAACTTGAAACATACAAAGTTGTAATTCAACGACCCATGTCGAATTCAACCCTTGGTCACATGGAGCACGAAGAAGACAATAACGTTGAGAGTTGGGTTGGCCATATTGGTAGGGATTTGAATGGTTACGACCCTTTAATGAAGTATTGTGAGCCGTGCGAAGACCAGAATTTGATGACATACCTAATGAATATGTGTCTTCACATTCACTCAAATCAGATCAAAACAAATGCAAGAATGTCTTTAATTCACTAACAAAACATAGAAAAATGAATTTAATATGAAGGCAATATTACTAATAATATCGCTGCCACCTCCGCAATAAGAGGGGGAAGTTTGCAAGTTTGCGTCCAATAAAAATCCAAAAAAACAATTTTATTGATTTATATTAAATAATATAATATATATTATCGATGGTTACCTATGTTAAACTTTATAACTCAATAAAAAGTTAAAAGTCAAAGTCCAAGTAATAGTAAGTCAAGGACTAATCGAATGCTATAGTACATGTTGAAGGCATGGACTAATAAAAGGGTTTCAGCAGGTACTAATAAAAGGGTGATATACGAAGAGGGAATATCGTAATCTAGATATTTAAGGACTCTCCCAAGTGAGCCAAAGTTATACAGATCCATTTTATCTCAATTTATTGGGATTATACAATTCAAGCAAGCCAAAGTTTTGAGGAGCCATTCAACCTCAATTTATTGTGATTGTACAACTCAAATAACAAATCGATATTTGAGAGTGACAAAAAGTTGACAATTTTCTATGTAATATCTCTTTCTTTATCTTCTCCAGAGTCCACTATATTGAAACTATCATAGACAGACCAATATATGTTAGAGATATCATCAATGGTCATATATTGCCTTTTTTTTTCAACATCATTGGATATATAGATATTTCTTTTTGTCAACATCATTATAGATATTTATTTTGACAACATCATTGAATATATAGATATATTTTTTTATCAACATCATTGGCTATATAGATATTTATTTTTGTCAACATCATTGGCTATATAGATATCTTCAAGGTTGAAAATGTTACCAACAACATGAAGTGAAATCTATATCAAATGTGATGAAAGGTTACATTCCACATTGAAATTTATTGGGTTGTGGTCGAGTGGTGGAAACTAGGTGTTGATATGTAAATGATCTAGGTTCAAATTATGGTAAGTGTAAATCATTTGTATATGTGTGAGGGAAGGTGTTTGACTTCTTAGATTTAATTTCACTTCGTCAACAAAGAGACTTAACACATGTTCCACATGTTCCAGAAGCCAAATTAATTTAACTTGACCTTAATAAGATACTTATCATTTTGCTTTTAATTAATTGCACATATACTAGAGTTACATCACAACTTTACCTATGCAAATACTAGAGTGACACCATGCCCTTACCTTCCAAGAGAAACAAGAACACATTTGGCTAGGAAAAATTCAAAGAATTCTCACATAAAAAACTAGATTTTAGCCTCCCATATAGATATTTCTTTTTGTCAACATCATTGGCTATATAGATATTT
>ML796401.1:161569-172014 GCA_009831015.1 Picea engelmannii
CACTGGGTGTTGATATGTAAATGATCTAGGTTCAAATTATGGTAACTGTAAATCATTTGTATATGTGTGAGGGAAGGTGTTTGACCTCTTAGATTTAATTTCACTTCGTCAACAAAGAGACTTAACACATGTTCCACATGTTCTAGAAGCCAAATTAATTTAACTTGACCTTAATAAGATACTTATCATTTTTCTTTTAATTAATTGCACATATACTAGAGTTACATCACAACTTTACCTATGCAAATACTAGAGTGACACCATGTCCTTACCTTCCAAGAGAAACAAGAACACATTTAGCTAGGAAAAATTCAAAGAATTCTCACATAAAAAACTAGATTTTAGCCTCCCATGTTGACAACACAATTTCCACATATTGAAACAAATTCGTATTTTTTTCACTATTATTTTTTGGCACGAGTCCAAGAGCCCCTTAACATTATATGTTGCTACATTTATTGAGATTGGGCAGGGATGGACTCAACATTGCGATCGACCAAGCACCACAAATGAGTTTGACAATGGAGGACCCATTAAGAAACATGCAAAGTCGACATGCATTTTGTGAACCTTCAGTTTTTCTAAGGACCCTTGAGATATAAAGCATCCTCATATTTTTTAAGAGGTTTTGGAGAGTGAGCTCACCTATATGAATGATAAGAGGAAACTTCTTGGCTTGTAATTGCTACATTTTAACCTTGTTATTGGTAGGCATAGTCAGAATTGGATTTTGAGGAGCTTGCAACTCATTAACAACTATTGACCTTAACCTTTTTATCTTATTGTTCCTTTCACATGACTTAAACTCAATCTTTTTTGACATCAAAATTGACTTAAGAAACAAGAACAAGCTATGGAGCTTAAGGATTTCGGTAGTTTTTCTACACTTTTTCGGGTCCTAAACTCCCGGGGCCATTTTGAGGCCCTAAACAATGTTTTGTGGGAAGTTGGCATACCAACTAAGCCCATCAAGGCCCACAAGCCTTTTGGAGTTTCATCTCCCAGGGTTAGGTTTTTGGATGTTTAGGGTTTCCTTCATTGCTTCTTTATGATAAAAAATCCTTTCAGCCTCATTTGATCCGGATTTATGAGAGGAACGAAATGAAACCGTAGATTTATAATATTAACATAGAGACATAGTGAACAATAACAGAGATACAATAAAACTTGGTTTCTATTAAATAATAAATATGCTAAAACTGGTAAAATGCAGACTGAAAACAAGCTTGCTAGAATGGTGGCAGCTTATCTTTGAGAAGAGATGTGATGGCTACGATCATTCACAAGAAGATGAGTACAATGAGGCTCTAAAGGAATTTTTAAAATAAGCATGAATGCCAAAACCCTAGACATGTAAAAACCTAACCCTAGGAGAAGAAGCACCAAAATTCATGTCAGCCATGTTGGGGTAAGTTAGTAAATCAACTTTTGGGGCCGTAACTTTTGCATACGATTGATCCAGGTGGATATTAGTGGCCACCCACCTATTCCAACTGGCCCCTCTTGACAGTTTTTAGTTCAATACGTTCTTTTGTAATTCTTTGTAGTTGTGGGTTCTACACTTCTGGGTCTATCTAAATCCCTACACAACTTCCAAGTGGAGATTGGTGACTGCCCACCTAATCCAACTGGCTTATTTTGGAATTTTTCATGTCAGCACATCTTTCTGTAATTCTAGGGTCGTTTTGGGGCCCTAAACAATGTTTTTTTGGCTTTCCACAGTCAAACTGTAGACAAAGTCAAATTTTTATGACATAATGTGTAGTTCTTGAAAATACCTTGCCAACGAGCTATCACGCGCCTAAAACGGATGTCGTATGCAAAAGTTATGACCCCGGGAAGTTGAGGTACCAACTTACCCATCAGGGCCCACATAACTTTTGGTGTTTCATCTCCTAGGGTTCGGTTTTTGGATGTATAGGGTTTTGGCATTCATGAGTAATGTTAAAAAGGCCTTTGGAGACTCATTGCAATCAATCTGGTCAGACGGATGTGCATAGCAGCCACATCTCTTCTTAGAGATAACTACCACCATTAGATCAAGTTGTTTTCAGTTCTGCAGTTTTACAGTTTCAAACTATTTTATTTATTCAATAGAGGTTATTGTTCAATGGATATCTGTTGTTGTTCTTTGTATCTATGTGTTATTGTATTCAATCTGTTATTCATTTCATTCCGCTCATAAATTTGGATCAACGATCTCCATTTAGGGTGCACAATAGCTCGTTGGAAAGGTATTGATGAGGAGCTTCATTTAGGGGGCTCAATCTGAGCCCTCGACTATCATCGAGGTGTCTAATCGTGAAAAATCATTGTTTAGGCCTTGGAAGTTTAGGAACCAAAAAAACTGCTAAAAATAGTAAGTTGCCAAAAAATTGCTTTGAGCTAGTTGGACAAGGTGGGTGGCCACCGAGATCCTCCTAGATCAATCCTCCCCCCTTAGGAAGAAATGGTCTCCATTGCATTGAGTTCCCCCATCAGATGAGGAAATTTATACTGAATTTGGCCCCAGGTGAGCTGCTTTCCTTGGTGTAGGAGCTGCCCTGCTTTGACAACCCAATAAAGTTGGATCCTTTGCTGGTGAGTGCCCTTAACCTGTGTGTCCACGATCTGATCAGTGGATGCTTGTTCCATGTAGTAAGGGTTGAGCTATGTTGGTGTCAACTCTTCTACTATCTCCGAGGTGAACAATAATGGTGGAAAATAAGGTCGAAGGAGGTCCACATTGAATATTGGGTGTAAGCCAAGGATTGGGGGAAGGTTGAGCTCAAAAGCATTGTCACCTACTACCTTGGTGATGGTGTAGGGTCAATAATGGAGTGGACGAAGTTTCCGATGAGGCCCTGTAAGGTGTTCTTTTTGCAAGTGAAACCAAACTTTGTCTCCCACCTGAAACTAGTGTGGCACCCGGTGTTGGTCATGGCGCTACTTGTACTTGGCATTGGAATTATGTAAAATATCATGAACTTGTTGGCGGATGTGCTGGATCCGCTCAATGAATCGGGTGGCCTTGTTATCTCCATTTGGAGCATGCGACGAGTCTTCCTGGGTGGCCGCAAGGGGTAGTGCAACATCCATGGGACCCAATGGTTGAAATCCCAACCCCACTTGAAAGGGTTTGTGGCTAGTTGAGATATGCATGGCTCTGTTGTAGTTGTGTTGAACATAGGAAAGACTCTCATCCCAGGTGTGGGGATGATTGGAATTGTACATGCATAATATGTGCATGATCATCTGGTTGACGATCTCGGTTTGGCCATCTGTCCAGGGGTGGAAGGCAGTGGACTTGGTGAGCTTGGTTTCTAGTAGTGACCGGAGGCTATGCGGTCTGGCGAATGCGCATAGCCATCACATCTCTTCTCAAATATCAACTACCACCATTCGACCAATTTTGTTTCATTCTACATTTTTTTTGCAGTTTAACAAATTTCATTTATTAGCGGAAGTCAAGTTTCGTTGTATCGCTATGATTTTGTTATAACTATGTATTTCATTTCATTCCATTTATAAATATGGATCAATGGTATCAAAGTGGTCTTCTCTTTATCTAATTCTCTGTGTATGTCCCTCATGAGGTTGGGGTATAAGGAGTTGGGACTCGAACTATTTGAGCCTTTGGAGGACCTTCCTCGTTGACCCCGATGACCTCCCATGGCAGAATAAAATAGAGACAATCGAGTAGGAGATCCTACTAAACTATTGCTCGAGGAATCCCTCACATGACAAAGGAACGAGATGATAGATAATTTTTCCCTCATCCTTCAACGACTACCAACAACCAACACATCTTCATCAAGCAGCCACTTTGGGGGCGCTTCCCCTTCTAGGTACAAGTCAATTTTGATATTCCTGTATTTGAAGGTCAGATAGATGCAAATGATATATATATAAATGGTTGAATCTCCTTGAAGGGTATTTTTCTGTCCATAATTTTTTCAATAGAGAAAATATCACCTTTGCACTCCTTAATTTTGTCCCCCGTGTCAAGGATTGGTGGGAGACTTACTGTGAGAAAAAGGCCATGGAGGAATCCATAATGTTTGCAATCATACCCACTTGGGGTTCTTTCATAGATGTTATTAAGGAATGATATTACCTTGTTGGAAGCTACGATGACCAGTATACAAAATGGACCACGCTGCGACAACAAAGGGACCAAACAATGCCAGTGTTCACAAATGTCTTCCATGCCTTGTGCACCAATATGGGTATCAAAGACTCTGAATAAAACCTAGTGATCAAGTACCGCAACAATATTCATTGATACATCCATATATAAATGGAGTTTTTGGACATCTCATCACTGTGTGTGACTTATCGATATGTCATCAAAATCAAGAAAAAATTTAAACAAAAGAAGTGAGAGTTTGTATTTGTGAATTCGTCATAGCATAAGCAGAGAAAAGGCAACCCCAACCCATAGAACAAAGGACAGATCAAGGATGGACCACCATTGGACAACCATTCCAAGCCACAAACAAATAAGGGTAATGGGAAGACGAATAAAGACACTGGAAAGTGCTGAAAATTACGTAAACCCCCCTGGAATAACACTAATGAATCTCGCTCAAAGTAGTCATTGGTGGACAAGCTGAAAGCCTCAGAGTCATATGAGGGTTCTGACTTAGAATCAAAACCATACAAGGGGAAGCAGATCATTGATGCATAACCCAACGCCACCATCGCTATCACCAAGGTCCAACCAAGTGAACCCAAAGAACTATAGGAAGGTGAGCGCCTTTTCCACTTGCAGATGTAGGTGAAGGGTGCTTTGCACTTCATTGTCGATAGTGGAAGTCAAAATAACCTCATCTTAGCAGAGGTCGCCAAGTGGTTGGACCTACTGAAAACGCCACATCCACAACCTTACACCATCAGGTGGCTCCACCAAGGGAGAGATCTATGTGTCAACCAACAATGTCGCCTTCCCTATAGAATCAAGCCCTTCAAGGATGATGTATTGTGTGATATTCCCCCCCTTGAATTTTGTGATGTTATTTTAGGCCAACCTTACTTGTCGAAATGTCATGCTGTATATGAATTTATACCTCACAATGTTATTATTACTTTGGGCAGAAAATTGTACATGATACCAGAGGTAGCTTCGCCTACTGCCATTTCTTTGATATTCGCTAAGCAATGCAGGAAGGTCATCTCATAGGCTAGGAAATTTTTCTTCTTTATGATTTGCTCTCAAAGTGAACATAAGGTAGTGGCCATGTTCATGGCCTCTGCACAGGGCCTCTCCATGCAGCAAAAGCAGGTGGACAAGGTCGTGGAGGAATACAAAGACATATTCTCCTCACTCATTGGGGTACCTCTGCACTATCATGTTAATCATTCAATCAATTTGACCCCTGGTGAACCTCTATGCAATGAGATAGTCTTTCGTTGCTCTCTTATGGGAAATGAGGAAATCAAGCGCTAGATCCAAGAGCTTCTCTAAAAGGGGCACATTCGACCAAGCTCCTCACCCTGTGGAAGCCCAATTGTACTCGTGCAGAAGAAATATGGGACCTAGAAAATCTGCATTGATTACAAGGCCCTAAACAAAATCATAGTCAGGAACCGGTACCCAATTCCATGAATTGGCAACCTTCTTGACTAGCTCAAAGGAGCTAATTACTTCAGTAAGATTGACCTGAAGTCCGGCTACCACCAGGTCCTAATAGAACAGACCGAGCAATCCAAAGAAGGTCTTTTTGAATGGTTGGTCATTCCCTTTGGTTTGACGAATGACCCAACCACTTTCATGAGGTTGATGGATGATATCGTGCAACTTTTCACCAATTCTTTTTTGGTGGTATATCTGGAATATATCCTCATCTTCAACAAGAGTTGGGAAGAACAATTGCAACATATTTAGTAGGTCCTTCACACTCTCCGAAAACACAAGCTATATGCTAACTTGGAAAAATGATCATTCGACATGAACATGGTCCAATATCTAGGCTACATTGTTGATGAGCAAGGTGTGCACGTGGATCTAGCCAATATCCAGGTCATTCGTGACTAGATAGCCCTAACCACACTAACTGAGCTTCAAATTTTCTCGGGACTTGCCAATTTCTATCATAGGTTCATGTTGGGATTCTCCCATATTGCATGGGCCCTCAACCAAGTGACCAAGGGTAGTAGCAAAGAAAATTTCATGTGGGGACAGTCACAATCGACAGTGTTTGATGATATGAAACATCGCTTGTGCTTAGCCCCAATTATCTCATTACTTGATCTTCAACAACCTTTTGAGATGATACATGGTCATCTAGTGGCCTATCATACCGAGACATTATCAAATGTTGTCCGTAAGTACCCCACTTATGACAAAGAAATGTATTCCATTGTACAAGCCTACCGCCAATGGAAGCATTTCATTCTCGGGAAGAAGACAATCATCCACACTGATCACAAGCCTCTGCGGTTCATGCAAAGACAAGCCAAATTGCAGAACGAACATCGTCAAAAGTGGTCCACATACTTGGAGCAATTTCATATCAACATCAAATATAAGATAGGGAACACCAATTGTGTCGTTGGATGCCTCAATCGACCTCCAGTTGTAACATTAACCACAGTGCTCCACTCCTGCGAACATGAGGCCTCTGGGTGGCCCCAACTCTATGAGAGCGATCTTGACTTCGCTACCACTTACTAGGTGTTGGGCACATGCATGCCCGTCATTGACTTTCATCTTCAGGTCAGACTGTTATGCCATCTGGTCCATCTTTGTGTTCCTTCAATCGAGTGGGTGACGTTGATTTGGGAAGTTCACTACAGTCGGATGGTAGGACACTTTGGTGTGGAAAATACAATGGGAGTGTTGCAGAAGTATTTCTATTGGCTGAAAATTTGATAGGAAGTTGACAAGTACATCTGGTTTGCACTACCTGTGTTATTTCCAAACCAACCATTAAGAAGGAAGGCATGCACACCCTTATGCCTACTCCTGATAGGACCTGGGAATCCATCTCGATGGATTACATGTCTATCCTTCCTTCAACTAAGCAGGGAAATGACTGTGTTTTTGTGGTGGTTGACAACTTGTAAGAAGAGTATCACAACATAGGCCATTTTGACAGCTTGTAAGAAGAGTATCACAAAATAGGCCACTACCAAGCTCTTCTTTGAACGAGTGTGGGTACTGTTAGCGATATTTCTTGTAGCAGGGGATAAAATGCAAAGGAATGGGTTAAAAACCCACTTACCCTAAGTTTGGGATGCCAATGCGTCCGTGTTTAAACGGAAACCAAATCTGGACGACAAGGATTCGAGCGCCCAGAATAACGGTGCACATGGGATTCCAGAGCCCCCCCGCCTTTCTACCTTTAAGCGGAGGGGGGGGGGNGAGGGCGCACCTCTTCCACGACTACGATCGAAGCACCCGGATCAATGGCGCGCAGGGTGATTCCGGACCCCCCCCGCCTTTCTACCTTTAAGCGGAGGGGGGGGGTCCGGAATCGAGGACGCATCTCTCCGATGACTGCAATTTGAGTGCCCGGATCAACGGCGCATAGGCCACCCGGACATCCACTGTCGTTCTACGTTTAATCAACGTGGGGGCCCCCCTTTTGTTGTGTCATCCTGCCATCTATTCTCCACCTGACTGTGCTATGAGGCTCGCTCCCTTTAGCCCTTTCCTCATTCCCCAACATCTGTCCATCTCCCCTCTTCTGGTCTGTGCAGTCCCTTTCCCATCTCATCATCCACTCACCACCTGCCATGTGTCCCACTCTCTTCCACGTCAGCCTCCCACTAAAATGTGCCCATTATATCTCATCTCCTGCCCCCTCCGCTTAGTGTCTTCCGCTATGTGTCTTCCCCTGTAACCTCTCTCGCACCCTCATAGTTTCGGTGTCACCACTCCCGTTATGCGCCCCATCCTTCGCGCTGGCCTCCACACCTATTCATCAGGCCGTTCAGCTAATCCATGTGGCAGCGCGAAAGGTCTTCCACGTCTCAAAAGTGTCGAGTTGGCCGGACCATCCTCAATCCCAATGAAGCAGTTATTGAAGTAGTTGGTGGTGGTTAGACATCGCCTTCGCCATAATGGGAAAGTCCGACGATGAATTAAAGGCACGTCGATTCGCCCACTGAACTGCCAGGAGTTAGATTGCGTCTGCCATAGTTGCATGATCATTCAGAGATTGCAGCTGTAGATTGTCAGAGGCCATGCAGACGCAAAGTTTTAATGCAGCGTCTCGGTTTTGTTACTGTTGTTGTTTTGAGTATATGTAGGCATTTTCGCCATTTTTGTATCTATCGATGGTAGAGCACAACTCCCGACTGTAAAGTTTTAACATCATTCTAGTTTCCTGGTTGTGCATCTGTATCTGAGATTTCTTGTTTTATGACAAACAATTTTCTTACTTCGTCTATGTTTTCATCTCATACCAGAGAGTTCATGATCGAATGATTCACATGAATCGTTGCAGTTTTGTTATGATAAAGGATTTTTTGTTACATTACTGTATTCTCTGGTCTTTTGTGTTTGAATGTAAGAGGATCTTGCATTTGGACGCCTTCTCCTCCAGTCTGTTAGAAACCTGATGTTTATGACAAACCTTCGCACTCTTCTCATACAAGTCTTCCCACTGCTCACCCTTATTACAACTCACTGTTTGAAGTTTATCTAAGACCCCATTTTCCCATGCATGCCTGGTCTAGTTTCAGAGTTGAGACGATATTGTTCTGAGTTTCCTTCCATTTGATCATCCCCTTTATAAACAAATCGTGACATTAAACTGATGGGTGTCAGGCTCTGCTCCTGCAAGCAATCCAGGAGTGACTTCTGACGCTAACAGGTACATTTTTGGATACCACATAACATCATCTTAGATCGAGACGACATGTTTCTAAGCACATTTTAGTTGATCCTTTGGTCACTGTTGGACACCAAGCTCACCAAATCCACTACCTTCCATCCCCAAATTGATCGCCAGATAGAGGTTGTCAATCAGATGATCATGCATATCTTGTGCATGTACAACTCCAAGCATCCACACACATGGGATGAGAGTCTCTCCTATGTTCAACACAACTACAACATATCTCTCTATATCTCGATCGACCAAAACCCCTTTCAGGTGGGGCTGCTATTTCAACCATTAGGTCCCATTGATGTCACACTGCCCCTTGTGACCACACAGGGAGAATCTTCCCATGTCAAGTTTGAGGTTGACAAAGCCACCAAGTTTATTGAATGGATTAAACACATCCTCCAATAGATCCATGATATTTTGCAAACATCCAATTCTAAGTACAAGCAATTCCATGATCAACACCAGGTGCCACACAAGTTTCATGAGGGAGACAAGGTTTGGTTGCATTTGTAGGAGGAGCACCTTACAGGACCCCATCGAAAGCTTCATCCACTTTGCTATGGTCCTTACACCATCATCAAGGCTGTGGGTTACAATACTTTTGAGCTAAGTATTCCCCCCTTCTTTGGCTTGCACCCAGTGTTCAATGTGGACCTCCTTCGACCATACTTTCCACCATTATTGGACACATCAGAGATAACCAGTTGACACCGACAAAGATAAACCCTGATTGTATGGAACATGAAACCATTGATATGATCGTGTACACACAGTTTAAGGGCACTCGCCAATAGAGGATCCAACTTTATCGAATTGTCAAAGTAGGGCAACTCCTACACCAAGGAAAGTGGCTCACCCGGGGCCAAGTTCAACAAAAGTTTCCCCATCTGATGGGGAAACTCAACGTAATGAATAGTACTTCTTACTAAGGGGGAGGATTGATCCAAGTGGATATTGGTGGCCACCCACCTATTCCACTGGCTCAAATTACTATTTTCCATTTTGGTTGTTTTTCTACACTTTTTTAGGTCCTGAACTTCCGGGGCCGTTTTGAGGCCCTAAACAACATTTTTTGGGCACGACAATGCTCGTATAGTACGCAAAGGAATTTTTGAGCCAACCAAAATGTTTACTTCTCGGCTAGACCTTTCCAATGGGATATTGAGTGCACTAAATAAAGATCGTATGCAAAAGTTGCGACCCTAGGAAGTCGGCGTACTAACCAACCCCATCAGAGCCCATAAGCCTTTTGTGTTTCATCTCCTAGGGTTAGGTTTTTTTATGTTTAGGGTTTCCCTCATTGCTTCTTTATGATAAAAATGCTTTTCAACCTCATTGTAATGCGCTCTAGTGAATGCGCGTAGTTGTCACATCTCTTCTCAGAGATCAACTATCACCATTCGAGCGAGTTTGTTTCATTCTGCATTTTTTTATAGTTCAACAAATTTCATTTATTAACGGAAGTCAAGTTATCTTTGTGTTTTTGTTATAACTCTACATTTGATTTCGTTCCATTTATAAATTTAGATCAACAAAGGTCTAGTTTTGGGCATAAGCTAATAATCCCTATTTTTATGATCAAAGCTCTAGTAGAAGATGTGGAGTTTGGTACATTGATATACCTCC
>ML796402.1:0-13659 GCA_009831015.1 Picea engelmannii
TTTTATCTCTTCCAACCTATTCCAAAGGTTTTTCCTAGGAACCATGTCAAAAGCTTTCCTAAAGTCAACAAAACAACAAAAAAGATTGGTTTTAGTATTGCAGAACTCCTCTGCAATGATCCTAAAGGTAACAAGATGGTCCAAAGTTGAATGATATCTCCTAAACCCGGCCTGGCCTTTAGATCTTTTACCGTGACTTTCTAGCCAAATGCTAATCTTCTTTTCCAAAATGATTCCATAAAGCTTGGTTAAAATTGGGCTAATTATAATGGTCCTATAATTAGAGGGAATGTTTTTATCCCCATTTTTAAAAATAGGAACAATGAGGCTTTGTGTCCAGGGTTTAGGGAAGCCCTGCCTGACTGCTAAATTGAAAAGCTTGTGTATGTGAGGGATAAGAATTGGCCCTCCGATTTTAAAAATTTGAGCTTGGTAGCCTTCAATGTCCTTAGCTTTCTCATTTGTGAGCCGCTTAGCCCCAAACTCTATGTCATCTAAAGAGAAAACTTCTTCCTTTGTAGGGACAATAGGAAAGGTGTCCATGGAATTAGGGAACTCGTAAAGACTTTTAAGGTAGGAATTCCAGTTCGTTAAGGGAATCCTATTATTTTCTTTAGTATTGCGTTTTAGAATTTGGCTCTAGAACTTCTTGAAGTGAATCCTATACTTGAAGTGAAATACACTTTACAATGGAGCATGAGCTTAAAAAAAGAAAAAGAAAAATAAAGACTCGAACTCAAGACCTCTTACTTAATAAGGCAACTTTTAACCAAGTGGACTAGCAAAACATATTGTATTATTTAGCAGGAGGATTGTTTTTGTTGTTGTTGTTGAAGATGACCTTGGAGAGCGTGCTCATAAAAAACTCTCTTCACACAAGAAAAAATGTTCACTTCTCAATGACAACAAGGGTTAGATATCGATGAGCTTACCCGAAAAATGCCCATTTTCCTATTTGTTTATGATTTTCCATGATTTCACATGGTGTGGGGTAAAGAGCATACACAGATCTAAAAGAGTAGCAACCTGGAAACAAACAATATAAAACTAAAATAATACTCTACAAAAAATCAAAAAGGGCGTATTCAGGGTTTATACCTCCAGATCTGTCTGGAATAGCCGTATCTTGGGAAAACAAAAACCTTTTCGAGTGAAACAAAAAATGTTCTTGATTGAAACAAGTGCTACGGATGCAATGCAACAGTTCTCTCAGCCCAGAAATACACAGAAATTGAAGAAACCAGATATGAGGGAACTCTACTTCACGATTTCGATCTACAGCAAGAGTGTGTCTTCAAACAAGCTCTGATGCCATGTTCGAAAACACAGGTATTCCAACAGAGGACGGACACCTTCAGTAACCACTCACACAACCAGATCAAAGATCAACACACCAATTTTTTGACATGGTAAAACCCTTATGGGGAAACATCCACAACCCCAACCAATGTGGCCACTTGGAGCAGTTTATTAATGCAAAAGAAAAATATTACATAGAGATTTTACAAGAGAGTTTCTTACAATAGATCATCGAAAAATGACCCTCCATTCTCTTTAAATAGAGATCATGGACCAATAAGGTGTTAAGCCACAGATCAATGTAGTTGTTAAGATCGAGGAGAATATGAACCGTCGGATCACTCTATGTCGGGAACATATCGTGACCGTTGGATTTCCTAACTAGAAATGCATACTAAAGAAACAAAGTAAAAAACACACTTTTACCTAATTGACACATTAGACCAAGTAAATCTTAACTAACTCCTAAGTGTCTAAATATCCTAACAATTTTTATGATTACACCATTATCTATTTGGGACATACTCAGATTTATACACACAAACTTTAAATGTTATTTTATTACATAAAGATATATAAGATTATCTATTTCGAATATTTTTTTATACATACATGTTTTTAAAGGTTGTCAAATTCCAATAGAGTAATTGGTTTTGAGGGGCCTTATTCTACATGACGATCCAGGTTTGAAACCTATCATTATTGGAAGGAGACACCAGAAAATCCAACCATGATAAGGGTTGGTGTGTCCTAAACCAGGTGCGATCCCCAAATGATTTGGATGACTTAGATGCCTCTAGATACCAATTCTCAACCACAAACTAGCCTAACAAGTCACATACATGCTAGCAAACAAAAAAAAACATATCTTTAAAGATTAATTTGTTGTATATTATATTTAAAAAATTAAACTTAAATTTAAATTAAAAGTCTCTGTTGTAAGAAGTGTCAAAACAAAAAATAATACATTAATAATTTGTCTTTTCTAATTTTTTTGTTTAAATTTAAAAAACAAATTGGTATTTTTAACTTAAAATCTTATAATAATAATTTAAAAGAATGGAAGAATAAAATTGTGATGATGAAATGTCAATATTATACAATTATATTTTAATAAAATTAAAATATAATGTTAAAGTTATTTATATATTAAAAATAATAATTTTATTAATATAAAATTATATTTTCGATAAAGGTTACATTAATAGTAAGTTAGAAAATCAATTTATAAAATGTTTAATCTTCTTAAAAAAATTAAAATTTTACCCAATCGCCTTTACATTAATGATTATTCACATTTAACTTTGAATTGTCCTTATCAAAGAGGATATTTCTTCTTCCAAAACAAATTACCCAAGGTTGCCTTTGTCCTCCATAAAGCTACAACGAGTAATTGTTTTACACGATATTGTGAAGTTTATTCTTTTTACCATTTTCAATAATGAACCACCAAAAAAATAGCGTCAACATTGTCTTTATTCATTGCATAGGTACGAACTAAATATGGAGGCATGTCATAATGGAGAGAAACTATATTTGCCATGTAACTCGAAAGGTCCTTAGAAATCTTCTAAAGCTAGAGCTTTACACATGACACTTTGAGTGACAATTGAGTAATTCAATATCCAACTTGTTACATGGATATCATCAACATCCTTGTCCTAGGATTGTAAAAGCACTAACACATAAGTGTAAAACGCATTTTATTAATTCTACAATATTTTAGGATTTTCGGTTGATTCCATTGAGATGCTCTTAAAACATGGAACTTTTATAGCATAATGGTGGATTCCATTGAGATGCTCTCTAGAATATGTAAAGATTCATTTTAGGATATGTTTTAACTACACTCCAATCTTATTGTCCCTACTTCTCATTCTTTCAATTTCTTTCAATTCATAGAGAAATTTTATCACAACATTCATCTTGTTAAAAAATAGAATAAGCAAAGAAATAAGAATTTGGCAAAAAAAGGTTTTAAGACATCTCAATACATGTATTCATCCAATAATGTTAATATATAATATTTTTATCTAACCAACTTTAGATCTAGATTTTATTGACAACCCATCAATGGATAATGACAACACCTCATCAATAAATAATGATGACAACTCAGAAGAAGGTGGTCTCATACTTTGTTATTGTCTAGGGGATTCACGGTCTAACATCGCCCCCCTCAATCACAAGTTTGAATAATTATACCAGTAAGGAAACATGAACAAGTGTGTAAACTTGTATCATCTTAATATTCAATTTAAAACTTCTAAACTGAGCTTCGATGAAGATTTGCTTGAAAAACTATCAACATGGATGTTGAATGGTTCATCTAAAATGAATTTTGAAAAGAAGAATTTCTGAAAGTGAACAACTGCCATGTCTGAACATTCCCTTGTTACTTGACATTTTCCAAGCAATTTGGCTGGAAGAAATTGGCGTATTCTGCTAATTAGTGAACAAATAGGATCACCATTCTACTATCTATGAGGAAATAAGATCACCAACAAACTCTTTAAATTTAGAGATAATTAGGTGTCGAACAACATACCTATGAATAATTGAAGTGAAATGACAAAGTTCTAGATTCCATGCTAGATCTTCCCATATATGTTGCTTTGAAAAGATTGATTGAGTTGATTGAATGACATATGTCTTGTTGAGGAGATGAGTCGCCATGCTAGAATTCCCAAATTTTGATTGATAGGACTTCGAAACTTGAAGCTTGACTATCATCATTGATATTCCCCCTTCATGTGCAATGTGAGGAGTATGCGGAAGGGATTCAAGCTTGAGATTTTGAATTATTCTGTTCTTCAATGGTTCATCATTGTATCTGGTGATTATGATGGTTGACCACTAACCATTTTGATTTCATCAATGTACTCCTCATATTGAGGTGCAGGAGAATACCTTTCTCTTTGATGCATGTTTCAATTCAAAAGACATGTAGAATTAGGCCCCAATCATGCCCAAAATCATCATTTGAAATAGTTGTTTGAAAACCTTTTTCTTTTGTGTTTTCTCCATGAAAATGTGTCTTTACCTGTGTTTGAATTAGATTTCAATACTTATGCAACTTCTTGACATGTTGATTCCATCACCAAGAACTTATCAAGTCATAATGAATTGTTTTCCTTTTAGCCTTCTTCTTTTGACATTTATTAGAATGGTGATTTGTCTTCCCGCAATGAAGACAAGGATGGAGATCAAAACATTGATTCTCCATGTGACCAAATCAATGTTAATGCTGCCACTTAAAATTATGATGTTGAATTGAAATAGGTGCAGTGGAATCTTCTTGAAGGAATATTTCATTGTAGAAGTGGATTAATCTAAAATAGTCGGAAATATGAAAGGTAACTTCCTTATCATATCCATGTCTTGTTCTGCATTTGTTGTCATAGATTTATTCCCAAGGTATAATAGTAGGCTTAGAAATATCATTCTATACTTTATATTCTTCCATGCATTCGTGAAAGTTTTCTTTTTAACTTTAAAAGAAAATTCAAGTTTACTTTCACTGATACTATTTCCGGGATCACTCCTTGCTTCTTCTTGAAACTCATTTTCAACAAGACTTGTCTTCATCAATTCACTATATGATTACATTGACCCATTGAAATGACCGTGGTAAACATCATGGGTTACCCCTAGTGAGAATTCCCAATTAGACCTCACATCGTTTGGAATAGGGAACACATCCAAGCTATGGCCTGATAGCCATTACTGATTTTGGAGTTTACTGGTTGTGGCCCTATCCACCATCGATGATTTTCTAAATTAAATAATGGGATACAACTAATCTAAGATGAAAATTCATGCATCCATACATGACTAATAGTAACCAAAAGGAAAACACAGAACCACACATGCCCCTATGAATGAACCATGAATTGGTTCACTGAGAATAAAGAAAAGAATATGAGTAGATTATTGCAAACCCAAAACAATCCAGAATTAAAACAATTGTCTAAAGTGTTATGCTTACATATTCAAACAAATAGTTCAAGAGAATGAAAATAAGAATGCAATAACTACACATAAGAAAGAATAGTCCACTATATGAAACACATTCTTACAAAACTCCAGTGCTAAGCAAAAGTAGTAGAATAGTCCGCAACAGATACACATAGGAATCAGAGTTCTCCAGAAAATGGCTTCGCCAAAAATGGCTTCTCCTCATTAAGGGTTCCAACAATAGTACATGAAAGCTCCAAGAGAAAAAATCCCTCTCTCCTTAGAGTTTCTAGCAATTATAATGGATTACAAATAATTTCCCTCTCCTGGATTGGTGGCCGAGTCACAATTTACGTTTCATTAAAAAAACTACCCCTCTCATTTCTTATCCTTCCAACTTGCATATATGTCCCTTTTCTCCAAGAGAAATTTATTATATTTAATTTTACATTAGTTTGGTGCCACCTCGTTCCCCCTTTAACTATTAGATACATGCACGAGGAGTCCAAATGAATAACAAGAAAATAATAAATTTTCTTGGAGTAATGATGAGTGTAACTCCTTTTCCTTAGGTTTACTAATGGACATGAGTAACTTGTGCATGTTCCCATGCTCAAGCTTTGAGATATGAGTTTTCATCACTTACCATTTTGGCTCCACATATGATTGTTGTTCATGTGTTGGTACTTCATCCCTTTATTCTAGTTGAATTTGCATCCATTTAAAAGCTCGTTTTTCTCATCATTGCTTGATGAGTATGACTCTATAGATAAAATTTGCAAAGCAAATTATGTATATTGGTGAGTCCTCCTTGCCATGATGTTTAACATACGTGTTTCATAATTTCTTCATATCAAAATGTATAATCTTTTTTTTAGTGTTGGTACTTTGATGTCATCGTTGCAAGATATAAGTTGTAGATATACAAAACTTCAAATCATATTTGAGAATAAATGCATTTAAAATAACTAATTCAATTGGAAAATTAATGAGTTTGAGTTTACTTCCCTGAGTTCAATCTATGGTCCCGTTGATAATGATTTTGTAGACACCTTAGTTGAAATGATGTGTTATCAAGTTTCGAGTCTATTGATAGTGTGAATGTATCCAAATTTTGAAAATCTAAAACAAATGGTAAGGAATATCCTAAAACGTATAATAGTAAAGTTGTATATCTCGACAATACCTTTCCAACAATATAAAAAACACACAAAATGGATTTTGAGATCCGAAGTTATGGTAAAAAAACCATAATATGTGTTATTTCTTATGTGCTATGTCACACCCTTTTTAACATTCAATACGATATGTCGTGTGTCATGTCTCTTTTAACTTTCGGTGCGATATTTTTGATGTATCACATCCTTTAAAACTTTGGGATAATGTGATAAGTTTTATGTGTCGCATGCTTAAAAACTTTGGAATGATGCATACCATAAACCTTGGCTTATTGTGCCCCTTTGTGAAATTTTGTTTTATTCATACCATAAAGTTTATTGGAATGATGCACACACTTCAAAAGAACTTTCTCATGTGCACACTTTCTTATGCACACCCCTTTGTCTTATTCACACCTCACCACCCCTTTGTCTTATGTGTACCTCACCAAACCTTCGATGAATGGGCACTTATAGAAACTTTGGGTTAAAAAACTTTATTTCATGTGTATTGCACCAAATATGAGATTTGGTGTCACATGCTGCACATTATTAAACTTTTGAAAGTTTATTAATCACAAAAAACGTTATTTAGAGTGCAACATGTTTTTGAAACAATGTATATTGCACTTAAAACCATTTTGGGTGTGACATGTCTTTAGAGCATTGTGTATCACACCCAAACAAATCTTTATTTATCGCACCTAAAATGTTTTTGTGTGAAGTATGTCGATTCTTAAAAAGAATTATGTGGCGTGAAACCCAAAAAGGCCGAAGTCTTGTTTTATGTTCCATGTTTGAAGCCTTCAGAGTTATGTGCCATTTAAAACCTTGACTTGGTGAACCTTTGTCTCGGAAAACCTTTTATTGGTTGCAATAAGATTGGATGGAGTGATAATTCATTGGAAAAATAAGTTTCATGACCCCCTGATGACTTGAAAAATATCATTTAATAAAGAGTACAATCCAATTCAAGCACAAACATTGAAGGGGGGGGGGGGGGGGNGATTTTGTCTTAGAAAACCTTTAGATTTTCCACACGATATCTAATTGAGATGCCATATTTTGTAGTGTGGAAAGGATAGGTAGGGATTTTGATGAGTGGCCGTGCAACCCTACTCAAGATCATTTCAATATATTTCATAAGCGATGAGGCTCTCTTGATAAGAAATTCTTAGTGCACATTCTTGTACTTCTAGACCTTGGATTCATATTTCATTAGTTGCATTGGGTTGGTAATCCTGCAAAACCTATAGTAGGACTACTCCAAAGGTAAAAATTCTCTTTCACTAGTACCCAAAATTATGCGCAAAATCATTTTTTTAATGGAAGATCAGGCCCCATTCTTATAACTACTTTACTCGAATTTAGTTATGTTAACTATTTTGATGTTTGTGTTATACAAACTTTCAATATGCCAACTAAAACTAGGATTATCCATTAGAAATTAAGATATTTTATCTTACTAAAACAACAATTTGATGTCTGGAGAAGTTGGTGTTGAGTACTTGGTTAAAGTGCCACAATTTTTATTTTTTTTGAAAAATAATCCAGAGCTAGCTTACGCCTTGTAGATGTTTCAATCAACCCAAGTGATTATATATGGAAATTTCATAGGTTGGGGTTATTCAAAGAACCGAGAGGTGCAAAAACATGTGAAAATGTGACACATGCAACAAGAACCACTTTGAGATGCAAATAAACTCAACAATACTACCACCATACTCAATCATGACTACAAGATCAGGTGAAACAAAACAACAAGTTGATCAAGAATCACCCATTCAAACAACAAATGCTCAATGATTAAAGAGCAAGAGAACATGGTTAATGGACAAAGCAATAGAAATATTTGATTTGAAAATTTTTAGAAGGAGGGACCTTGTTGATCTCTTTTCCTGTTAAGGACAAGAGTCAACCTCCTAGGGTATTCTTGTAAAGAAGTTATTAAGATCCCCTCTACATTTTTATAGAGGTGGTAATTCTCTTTCTCACTCAGATTTTCAATATACTTATTCAAACAATAAATTTAAACTTTCATATGATCTACACCTATGAGTGGGCCAGGTGGTAAAATAAATAAAAGGATAGTACATACGTTATTGCAGAAAAATAACAACCTTAATTGAAATATATAGGAAAACTACATCTATTCCATCAAATCCATTCATTTGATCAATGAGGAAAAAGATTCGAAGCAAGACTCATAAGAAAAAAAACAGATCAATGGTCCAAAAAAAAGGGATTTAAATGATTTCATTCATTTAATATCATAAGATGCATAGGTGAAATATACTCGAGATATCATGCTTATCTAAAACTCATAAATTAGAAAAGTTATGAACTCTTGGAATAGCTCCCTGTGAGAGTCTTCAAAATAATATTACACAGATTGTTCAAGTTCGAATAAAATGTTTTCCTAAAGCACAACATAATACTCCTGATACTTAAACGATAAAAGGAATACATTCATCCAAATGGACTAGGATGGGGCTCCCATGGACCAAATATAGTAGTAGAAAAAAAAATGGAATTAGGGGTTGGATCTCTCTTTGTCTCTTTGATGAGTCTTCACATTTATAATTGGAACTTGATTCCTTGCAGTTCAACTGCTTCTTGGATCAATTATCATTTTTAATGAACTCTTGAGCCACTCTTCGATATACTCTTTCAACAATGGAATTGTTATGTTCTTATTCATTAGGAGTGAGAATATCTCATCTTGCATTGGTTGGAACTTGGAGTGTAATTATTAAATTGATGATAGATGGTTTTCTTTGTCATTCACGCAATTAACTAACCATCGTTCAATTTCATCCTTCAGAAAGTTAGTGAGACTATCAAAGTCACTAGCCCACGAAGTTTTGAGTATGATTAACTCCATTTCTAATTTCTCATTGGTTAATACCTTGGAGTCTCTAACTAATTGTGGGCCCTCAAGTTTCTTAACTATTTCAAGTGATTTAAAAAATGAATCACTTCTCTTTCCATCAACCTTTTCACAACTTGAAATTAATTCACGCAAGATTTGTGTTCTTTCCAACCATCTGGACTTTACTTTCTTTATTCTATTATCTGGAGGCAAGTCTTGTTGTTTCCTAGTGAAGTCACTTAGGCTTGTCACTCATGCCAAAAATGTAATTAAGGTGTTTTTATAGAAAAACACATCATGCTCTAATTCCTTTTGTAAAAATTCAATAAAAGAAGAAATTCTTGGTCCCAAATTCCTCATGCTAGTACTGAATTCCCATGCTTCTGGGATAATATTGAGCCATTTATTTATTTTGTCTACGACATACATCCTTATGTTGCTTAAAAACTTGACATATTTCCTGACCTTGGATGTCATGCCTGGTGTATCTTGTGGAATTTAGTTTGGATCCATGATGAATAGTGGTTCAACAATTAACTACTTAGAAGTGAAGGTGTCTTCCAATTCACTTATTCTCCTTTTCAATTTAATATTTTTAAGCTCTTTCTCGGAAATGGAATGAGCTATATCATCTCTGATATTCAAGTGCAACTTACAAATTCCAATGGGTCTGATACCAGAGACATCTACCTATGAATTATGCCTTTTGGTAATCTTTTTATTTTTAACATGAACTCTTTCAATTTACAATTTCTTTTCCTCTTTATTGTACTTGGTATTGTGATTTGATAATTATACCAATGCGATAAACATTTTTCTAGGAGACTGTTGAGATAGGTCAATTACAATAATATGGTCAATTCTATAAAACAAAGGTTATCAAAGAGTTATAACAATGTTATTTACATTGCACATGGAATCTTTGAGATAGGTCTTTGAAATGGTGTTGGAAAGACCCATACTTCTTTTTAAAATTTCAATAGGATTATTACTCCTATATGAGGATTACTCTGCTAATGGAATTTGCAAATTCTTAATATTGTAATGAATTTTTTTAAGATGTACATTCTATAGAGGCTATGGGTTGTGGGGTCCTAGGGACAAAGGAGTGTTAGGTTCTATATATCTCTAATATACCAATGGGTTCCAAACAATAATACTTGTCCAAATATCTCACGACACTAACTAAGGAGTTTAGACTATACCATTAGTTGTATTACTTGATTCCCAATTACTAGAGAGTGATAGTGTTGAGTGTTGTTCTCAATGTACTATAGCTACAAGATGGATAATAGGTTTATGTAAGAATGGTTTCTAGTTCACCTAGGGGGATTTCGATATAGTTGAGGGTATGTCAAAGATCAAATCTATAGGCAAATATTGTTTGATGCAATACTGATCAAAGGGATATAAACATAGTTGTACAAAGGTGTTAAAATAAGTGATTACACCTATATTCTTTGCATGTATTAGTCCCTAATTGCAGGTTTTCCTTTTGAATGATATATCTTTGTGTTCAAAGACATTATAACATGTCTCTAGCCTAAGAAGGAAAAATTAAAATTCGAGCATGCATTGGCATAGGAAAGCCCTATGATACCACTTGTAATGTACTTAACCAATAGAAACAATAGAACATGAACAATATTTATAGAAATATAAGTGCAAGAAAGAAAATACAAGAGACAGTGATATTAAACCTACATAATATGACCCTTGTACTGATAATTCCAAAAGAGAGAGAAATGTTCATGGGTGTTATGAAATAAATGCTTAAAATATCATAAGAAATCAAAAGTACACACCATGTACACCAATGTGATACTAGTGCATTTGCCTCATTTTCCAATGTCATTATCATGCCCATATGATGACCACCCATATGGCATGCGACAAACTCCCTCTTTGGATATTTTTTGAACCCCTTTCTTCATACTCTCGACATCAATAAATGAATACTACATGTCCAACATACAAGATTTCCACGTGGCAACTACAAAGAGATGTTACGAAACATATGTTCATCGCATTGAATTGTCGCTATTACGACCATCATACAATGGCGGTACTGCATTGATATGCCACATGTAATTTTCCAAGAAACCATCACGAGTGAAGCAGTCCTCATTTTAGCGAAGGCGACAGTTGTTACTACAACATAGGCACACAACTATTGTTGGAAGGCTAATGTGCATGCCATCCAAATTGTGACTGTATGGCCGACGACCTATGTTGGCATGGAGATACTTTGCACCATGTAGTCAGTCAAAGATCCAACGATATGGAATGATGGTTTTGTCGTAGGTGAGATGAAGGAGATCTCCCAGTATTGTTGGAAATGAGATGAACATGCATTGGAAGTTCGACGTGAGTAAACTAAAGTAAAAAAATGAATCAATTTGCATTGGATATAGGGAGAAGGTTGAGACAAATGTAAATGACAATGTTCTTGATAAATGATGATATAGACAATTAGGATTATAGTTTCTATTGTTTCATAAAACCCTAATTCAAGCTTGTTAGAGACTCCACAACTAAAAATGCACATTCATACTTAAGAGATACATGTTTTTATTTTAAACTATAATTTGTGCCCTTGTGAAAAAATGCACGGTAGGCTTCACTAAAATGCATGCCCAGTCTTTACACACCCACAATTTCAGTTGTTCAAGTTTGTGAGGGTGTCTTAGATAATTTCACACCTATCTACATATTTTTATTTTTATTTTCAAATATAAAAGTGGCTGCTATGTAAAAGGGGCAAATTCTACCTTGTAAATTGAGACACCAAAACAGTAGAAAGCGACCTAATGGAAATGCATGCTCATGCTTCTATATCGTTCCAAATTTAGAAATATAGGATTTGGGGTGAATTTAATAACATCCTAAATATATATATTTCATTCTGAGTGCATTTTAAAAGGACTAAGGACTTCAAACTTCAACAAAGATTCAAGACCTTTTGTAAAATGGAGGGTAAAACCATCTTACTTTAAAATGCACGCCTAAGACTCATATGACCTCCAAATTGAGTGGTTCAAAATGTGGGGTTGAGATTTTATCATTTTACATCTATTCATACTTTATATGTGAAATTTGAAACCTAAAACCCTCTAGTGTGCGTAAAGGCTAAAAGTTGCCTTATAAATGCAAAAAATAATGTGTAAAGGGAAAAATGTATGAAAATGGGGCATCATGAGAAATGCACGCCCTTGGAAGAAAAACCATATATGGTGTTGTTAATTTATAAGTTACAACACTGTGGATTTGTTGTAAACCCTATAGATTGCATACTAGGATGATTTGTGCCCATAATTTAGTAAAGGGTTGAAATACACATGAATCTTTGGCAATTGTGCAAAGAAATAACTAAAATGGAAAAATGGGTACTAACTACCTAGGTCCATGATCTTGATGAGGTAGGAGCTTGTACATGCATATCACATATAGGCTAGATGTTAGTTGCATTTCCATTGTGAAGACCCGCTGAAATCATAAAAAAATACAAGGTTATATGACTAAATATTAATAATTGAGTAAATAAACAAAAAAATCAACATGCGCAAGAGCTAGAAAGACTAAAATTCAATACCTGTATGAGAAAAATACTTGTTTTTCTTTTAAACTGTAATTTCTACATTTGTACAGAAACGCACACCAGGCTTCAAAAATATGCATGCCCGACTCTTTACACACCTGCAATTTGAATGATTCAAGTTTGTGAGGGTGTCTAGATAATGTTACAACTGTCTACATAGAAGTGGTTGTTGTGTGAAAGGGGCAAAGTATACCTTGTAAATTGAGACACCAAAACAATAGAAAGTGGCCTACTGAAATGCATGCCCATGCTTCTATATAGCTCCAAATTTAGTGATATAAGATTTTGGGTGAAGTTAATAACATTCCAAATCTATATATTTCATCCTGTGTTCCTTTTAAAAGGACTAAGGACTTCTACCTTGAACCAAGATTCAAGACCTTTTGTAAAATGGAGGGTAAAACTGTTTTATTGTAAAATGCAGGCCTAAGACTCATATGACCTCTAGATTGAGTGGTTTAAATTGTGGAGTTTGGATTTTATAATCTTAAATATATTTCTACTTTTGAAGTGAAATTTGAAACCTAAAACCCTCTAGTGTGCGTAAAGGCTAAAATATGCCTTGTAAATGCAAAAAAAATGCATAAAGGGAAAAATGCATGAAAATAAGGCATGATGAGAAATGCATAACCTTGGAAGAAAAATCCATGTATGGTGTTGTTAATTTACAAGTTAGAGGACCGTGGATTTGTTGTAAACCCTATAGATTTCATACTAGGGTGATTTATGCCCATAATTTAGTAAAGGGTTGAAATACACATGAATCTTTGGGAACT
>ML796402.1:24255-42669 GCA_009831015.1 Picea engelmannii
TGGGTCCACTTCTAATTTCTCCATTAAAATTATTATTGAAATAATTTATTTTGTATTCACTTTTAATTATAATACACTCATCACTTCACTTTAATATTTACCTTTTAAAATCTCTTAAACCACTTTGATTACTTTGACCTTTTGGGGCTTCTAGATGACATATGAGGGTCCTCCAACTTCGTAAAGCCATAAATCTCAAACCGTGAGGAGTTATATGACGTTGTACATACCACCAGAAATGGAATGACATGTACTATCCATATAGAATAGTGTTATCTGAAAATATATCATAAATCATACCGTTACCCATCAAACAAACTTGGGTCCATTACCCAAACCTAGGGTCTTCAACTTCTCATGGCCATAACTCTCTAATTGTGAGGAATTATGTGACATTCCACATACCACCAAAAATGACATGACAATAACTATCCATATAGGATATTTTCCCTGACAAATTCACTTTCCTTCATCTCATTATTCCACAATTAAGCATGGGTTCTCTTACTCCACAAAGCGTCTTCCCATGAGGGCTTTCACCATAAGGGGACCACTTTGGAGTTCATATATATTTACTTCTTATCAACCATGATAAAACAATAATGAGTCATATTTACATCAAACACTATTGGGTCCATTACCCAAACCTTTGTGCTACGGGTCTTTCTTCAAGGGTTGACATCAATGACAACCAACCTTAATCGACAGTTAAGAAAAGATAAAATAGGGGGTAGATAATAACAATTTCAAATTTTCTATTTTGTCCTATTATGTATTCTTGTCTCGAATGTAAACTACCCAAATTTCTAATTGATCATACAAATAAAAGATCCTACGATATGCAAGTTCTTCAATGATGGTTGTGTGTATCACCACATTGTCATCAAGGGTTTGCATATATTTAGACAATGTTTTCATGAATGTATGAACCATGGTATGGGGCATTGTCGGTTGGATGAGGTGTTTTTCTATGAGATCCATTGCCACTGAGGTGACTGTCTCAATGACTCCTTGTCTATGACTAGTGTTGTCCTATACCTTTTCAACTAGTTCTTCCATTATAATGTTTTTTCCAAGTTGTTCTAGTTGGGGAAAACACAAATTGAGTAGTTCTTGTGCTACTTTGTGTATGCCTGAACAAATTTCCATCGAGTTGGTAGTCTCTTTGTCTGACTTTTTTCCTAAGTGATCGTAACGGTCAAGTACATAGATGTTAATTTTCCTTTCTCTAGAGGAGGGGAAGTAGAGCTATGCCGGTGCATCTGGGTTTTATGCGATCCACGTATCGATGTTTTTCATTCCCTCTCGGACAATATTAAATTATGCAAGCTTGTTGTGCACCGTTTTATGTTGTCCCATGATAGTAGAAACTAAGTCCTCAAACATGTGCAAGTGCGTGTACATGTCAATTAAGGCCTCCTTTAGTTCAGTTGTGAATTTCTTCGCAATTGGGCCGCCAGAGAGGGAACTCATCTTCCTTCACTAGTCAACATGAGGAAGTATAGATGTTTCTATTGTAAACTTCTCTCGTGAGTCCAGCTGAGTAGGGTAGTTCCTAATAAATAGATAACATGTTATTTCCATCACACAATTAATTAATAAAAAGTGAAAACAACACTTGTCACTCAGAAAATAAAAGCAGTAAGTCTCTTGATGTTGCTGTAAACAAAAATTTGCTCAGTCTAATAAAAAGGGTGTCTTGTTGAAATACAAGGAAGCGTCACTTACTTCTCACTTCCAATGCTTTTTCTCTTTCATTCTCTGCATATTTGTGTTTGTGCAACATTTATTTCTTATGCACCAATTTATTCTGTTGATGTATTTTTAATTTTTCATATTGAATTGCAGATCAATTGGTATCAGAGCCTAGATCCAAGCCAACTTCTACTCAACTGCAAAATTCAGAAGAGAGGCCATCCAACACAAATTTTTTTCTCAGATCCAAATGTCCTTCTCAGGACTTCCAATGTAGCCTCCTCGGGGCCTCCAACACGTTCATATTTCACCATTCTCCACACACCCTCTTCAGGGTACCAGGTTCCTTCCAGTGTCCTAAAGAGTTCAATGATTCTTAGCTCATCATCTAGTGACAGATCAACATCTGTGGTAAATGAAAATTATGTCACCGCGAAGAGAGCCATCTACAGAGGATTCCACATCCATTGCCACAACTCCAATTCAGGATTTAATGATGGATCTCTAGGAGATACTCTGTCTGGAACAAATCAGACCTCCAACAACCATGCATATCAATACACACTTCCAATTACCAAAGTGTGTGGGCCAAATGAATGGAAATAATGTTGAATCTTGGATTCACAGTCTTTCCACATACTTTCGTACATGTCCTTAGAAGACAGAAGACATTAATCTTTAGATCGTCGGTCTAAAAATTGAGGGAATTGTATAGACATGGTGGGGCACTCAGATTGAGACTTATTCCTAGGTCATGGAAAGAGGTGACCCGGTCGAGACACACACACCACATATTACGATGTGGGTTGGATTTTGCCAGGATCTCAGAGAGCGCTTCTACCCACCCAGTTATTTCCATAACATCCTCACAAGATGGTTGCAACTCCGAAAACTTGCCAATCAGTTCGTCTAGGGATACATCAACATCTTATGCAAACTGCACATCCAAATCCACATAATCGATCTCGAAGAGGTATTGATTTCCAGGTTCAATTCTGGATTATTTCTAAGCATTCATCATGAGTTAGATATGTTCGATAGTCCTTCCTTGGATAAGGATTTTCTTCAGGCCTTGGCCGTGGAACTAAGGTGGGACCTCAAATCCATTCTCCTCAAGCTCGAGACAGATCATCCACTCCTGGTAATTCTCCTACTCTCCCATCAACTGGCCCACAATCCATCCCCGCCTCATCACATAATGCACCCTAGTGTTCTTTCCATAAGGCTAATTCACACTCTTATGTTGACTATTCCACATTTAATAATATGCGCATCAACAAAACTTTGTTTTCCGAGATTTCTCTGACCCACTCCTCTACAAATACTGAAGTGTTTCACCTTGATAAACCTACTAAAGCAGACCCATACCTAATTTTAATGACCGCCAATGAACCAAGCGCATCTATTGTTCCTATCTTCACCCATAATTTCTAGATCAAGCACAAATTGGCCACCCTCATTATGGAAAATGGCAGCCAAAAGAACCTCGTCTCATAGGATTTTGTGCAATGCCTCCAACCACCCACTACTTCACATCCAAGCCTGTAACAACTTGGTTGGGTACAAAAGGGTGGCCCTCGTCTCACAATCTCTAGGTGTTGTGCGGTCAGCTTCTCCATTGGTCCATTTCATGATACAATCACTGTTGGGTATGTGTTATATTCTTTGCATGAGTAGTAGTGTCTGCGTTGCATCGGGCACACAAGGGGTTTTGACGAGGGTGAATCCTTCCATGTGGGGGTTTGGGGGAAGTGCCCCCGATAAATGTTTTTCTTCCTCGGGAAACGTGTCACATATTTAGGTGGTTTTTCAGCGCATGGTTTCTTTGTCGATGGTTTTAGATTTCCAGTTAAGGAATTAGGGTTGTTGAATAATCTAGGTCATTGGGTTAGTGTTTTGGATGTTGTTGGCTCCTATATGTATATTGTATTGTAAACAATGTAATACGATGAATGAATATATAATATGTTGGTTTTCCTGGTTTGGGTTTCTAGGGGAAAAATCTATGTGTAATGTTTGTATTTTCCATTGTATATTTTATGTTCTTTTACTGAAAATATGTTTGCAGTAAATATTTTACAAGGTTAAAATCTAGATTTGGTATCATATATTTGTTGGCTTCAGGGGGACACATTTGTGGTCAAGGGTTTGGCTCAGGACTATGATAAGCCTTGTTACAGTGGGAGATCTGTGGTATTGATTTTTCAGGTGAAACGAAATGGAAAGTAATTCGAAAATGGAGATCAAGAAGTTTAATGGGAAAAGTTTTGAGATGTGTGTTAGCACCAGAAGTCACCCCTGGATTGTAGCAGGGATGAGCATGATACCCATCAGTTTATATGTCACAGTAAATAATTTTAAGGTGGTCTAATGGATGCAGGTTTTGAGCCTGAATGATGTTCAACACAGAACTGGACAGGAAATGTACAGGGAAGTAAGGGCCACAACTAACTTCAGTCAAGAAATTGAGTTAAAGAGAGAGCAGAGGGAATCCTTATGAGAAAGGTGAATGAGACTACTCTGGGCATCAGGCCTTCTAGTAGCTCAGGAAGGAAAACTCAAACTCAGGAACACTCTTGGGCCAAAGCTCAAACACTCAAATATGTCTTTTGAGGACACAGTTACAGTTGCAGCATGATCAAACCTACATCATCCTGTAGCTTCAACAACTCGACTAGATCCTCCAATTCTGAGCCATTCAGTGTAAGAGGGAATAAGATAACACAGGAAATTGGTTAAAACTGGTGAAAACATTGCAGTGTTCAAACCTACATCATCCTACAACATTACGACCCTCGACTGGATCCTCCAATTCTGATTGTTTTAACACAATGTTTACAAAGAGATGGAAAGAGGAAGATGACTTCTATTCATCTGAAAGTCTCAAATCAAAATACATAACCAGGCACAGCTCTGGTGTTAAAACATATTACAAAATGGGAGCTCTTCTCAACCAAAGACTCTTACAAAAGTGACAAAACTGCATACTTATACTCAAAATTTAATTTCTATAGCAGAGGCGTGCTCGAGTTAATGGATTGAAGGCATTACGTCTATATATTTCCTAGCAAACTGTGCATGCAGTCTCCTGTCAGACACAAGCTTGGTCAAAAGCAACCAGGCTTCAAAACAGACCTACAGATGATCTGACTGGATGACAGTCCTTTTCTAGGATTTCCATTCATGGTGGAAACGATGTTCAACCGCCACCACCTACCTCAATAACTGCTTCATCGGGATCAGAGAAGGCCCTAGTCAAAACTTCACCCAGGAGATGTGGCGGCCTCTGCATCCTGCCACCTAGAGATGAGTTGGATGCCTACAGGGATGGCTAGGAAGTGGACGTGGATGAGGTTTTGGTGGGGCGATGGACTGATGGGAAAGCTACTAGGTCGTGCGATGGCCATGCAGGGGGAACACAGAGGCTGGGAAAATATGTGGGGTCGACACGACGGGCGATGAGGTGTAAGAGGACGGAGGTGATGTGGAATGATATGGAACAGGTGGTGAGATATGAGAGGGGAGATGCGATAGGTGGAACAGTGAATGGAGGATAGGTGTGAGGGAGTGAAAGTTATAGGTGAGCGAGAGATGCGACAGATAGAGGAGAGAGATGGAGTGAGGGACAACTACTGGTGGGACAAAGGGGCCACATGTCGACTTGGGATGGGACTGGGTGCCGCGAAAAGTGGTTTGAACTTCCCCGCTTTTGGGCCCAATGTGTGTCTTTGGCCAACACGTAGTGCCTTAAAAATCCGTGGTTATTTTCCCCGTCCCGCTCTACCTTTTTTAACCTCCGCGAATGTTGAGGCCCCGATATGGACATCGACCATTGATCTGAGGCACGCTGATCCTAGCTGCCCAGATTTGTGCACACCCTAGAACAACATGCCAAACAGTCACATCACTTCGAAGGACTTTGGATAAGCACGATAAGTGTGTTTTTTAACCCTATTCTTTGCCTTTTTCCACCCAAGGGCCAAATCTAGAGGGAAAAACTCACCCCTGCAAGAATATGTGATAATAATGTGGAAGCTCAATATGGAAGATCTGTTGGTGGACAAAGATCAATATATTGTGGTAGAACCAGGTATTGCACCTACAATAACTTCAACAGATGACAGGAAAAAATTGTATTGGAAGGTGAAGAGAACAATCCGACTGTGTCTCTCAGATTCAATATTATTGAATGTGTTAGAGGCAGCTACAACCAAGGATTTATGGGATAAGTTGGGGAATTTGTATCAGTATAAGTCCCTAGTGAATAAACTATTCGTGAGAAAGAAGTTGTATAACCTGAGGATGCGAGATGAAGACTCGGTGGAAGAGAAATTGAACGCCTTCAATAATGTGGTAAGTCAGATAGTATCTATTGAGATTAAAATTTCAGATGAAGATAAATGTATCGGTTTACTGTGTTCTTTACCACACTCATGGGATAGTTTGGTTGTGGACATAGGTGGTAATACAATTGCCTTGAATTTTGATGAAGTGGTCTCATCCTTGTTCTCGGAGGATATGAGATAGAAGAATATGGAAGGACAGAGCACAGATGCATTATTTTCAAGAGGATGTTCCCAGGAAAGAAACATATCTAATTTCTCAAGTGAGAGATATAAGTATAAGGGTAGATCTAAATATATCAGAAAGTTTGTAAAGGTATGTTGGAGATGTGGAAAATAAGGGCACTACAAGAAGCAGTGTAGATCCAAAGTTGAGAAAAAAAAGGGATCTGAAGAATCTCCTTCTATAGAAGAAAAGAATGACAAAAAGAGGAAGGTCTCAGGAAGAAGAAGGATTCATAAGAGCACCTCCTTTCAGAAGATCTTCAACTCCCAGGTATCAAACTATATTTTTTGGTTTATGTTATGCACATAATAATTTTGGACATAAAGTTGTGAATTGTAGAGCTAACAACAGAAACATAAACAACTTTGAAATTCATACACAAATGGGTTATCCAAGAAGGCCTAGTGAAACAAAGAGAATAAGTTACAACAAGTTTGAATCATTAAGCATTGAAGTGGAATGCTACAAGTGTAACAAATTTGGACACATGGAAAAAGATTGCAAAATGACAATCCCTCCTAGAGAACCACAACATAACAACAAAAACAACAATCACAAACATGAACCTCAGAAAAGGACATGGATAAGAAAGCAGAATCAGTGGATAAGAAAGCAGAATCAGTACAACAATGAAGAATGCACACTTTCTCTACAAGCTAAGTAGAATAAATTTGGTTGGTATGTTGACAGTGGCTGTTCAAAACACATGACAAGTGATAGAGACATGCTTCTTAGATTAAGAAAGGAAAGATATGGATCAATCTCCTTCAGAAATGATGATTCAGCTAAAATCATTGGAAAAGGCATAGTCAGAATTGGGAACAAGAATACAAAAGAAGGAAATGTTCTACTAGTATAAGATATGAAACATAATCTTCTAAGTGTGAGTCAAATGTGTGACCAAGGTCATAAAGTTACTTTCTATTCACAAAAATGCAAGATAAGAAAAGAAGGTTCACGAAAATTGATTTCTATAGCTGCGAGAACTTCAAGCAACATATATGTGTTAAGTGAAATTGGAAATGAAAAGTGTTGTCTAGGAAACGAAGATGAAAGTTGGCTATGGCATAGATGAATGGGAACCAACCAACACTTTATGAAAGCATTGTCAACAAGGAAAGCAAACAAAGACCAGGTTCAAATCAAAGGAATATTCAAGAACAAGACCACTGGAAATTACGCATACTGATCTAGTTGGACCAACTACAACAAAGATTTTAAAAGGTGATAAATACTTTATGTTATTAGTTGATGATTATACAAGAATGACTACAGTTTTCTTTCTCAAGAATAAGTCAGAAGCTTTTGAAAACTTCAATATCTACAAGGATATGGTTGAAAATGAAATGGATTCAAAAATCAAATGCTTGAGATCTGATAATGGAGGAGAGTTCACTTCAAAGGAATTTATGGACTATTGCAACATTCATGGAATAAAAAGGCAATTCTTCGTTGCTAGGACACCTCAAAAAAATGGAGTTTTTGAAAGAAAGAACAAGATAGTACAGGAAATGGCTCGAACAATGCTCATGGATTCCAAATTGACATATATTTTTTGGACACAGGTAGTGCATACAACAATTCACATTCAAAATAGAGTAATGCTAAGAAATAACACTGGCAAAGCTCCCTACAAGCTATGGAAAGGAATACCACCAAATGTGAAGCACTTCAAAGTTTTTGGAAGCAAATGCTACATCAAAAGAGAAGATGGAAGAATGGGAAAATTGAATCTCGTGTGGACAAAGAAGTACTTGTTAGTTACTCAAGTACAAGGAAAGAATACAAGTGTTACAACCTGATATTGAACAAAGTTGTGGAAAGCATCAACGTAACAATTGATGAAACAGATAGACAAGAATTAAAGGAAGAAGAAAATGAATCAATGGAACAACTTTACAAAGAAGAAACAAAAGATGAAAAAGAAGTAGAAGGGGAAGATGAAGAGGATCTGAAAGAAGTAGAAGAGCAAGTTCAAAAAGTTCCCCCAAAGACACCTAGCAGACGAGAACAAAAGAATCATCCTTCAGATCAGATTATCGGAATCAAAGATGCAGAAGTTGAGACTAGAAGAAGAATCTATTCACCAGAACAAACACACCTAGCACTTTCATCTATGATTGAACCAACCTATTTTGAAGAGGCCAACAAAGAAGAATTTTGGAATAAGGCCATGGATGAAGAATTGGATCAAATAGAGAAAAATGACACTTGGGAATTTGTTCCAAGACTAAATGATAAGAATGTGATCAACACAAAGTGGGTATACATGAATAAATTGAATGAAGATGGACAAGTTACAAGGAACAAAGCTAGATTGGTATTTAAAGGATATGCACAGGTTGAAGGAATCGACTTTGAAGAGACATTTTCCCTAGTTGCCAGAATGGAAGAAATATGATTTCTTTTATCTTATGCATGCTCCAAAAATATTAAAGTGTATCAGATGGACGTAAAATCAACTTTTTTGAATGGAGAACTTGAAGAAGAAGTCTACATTGAACAACCAGAAGGATTTCAGTTTTTAGAGAACACAGAGTATGTGTGTAAATTAAAGAAGGCCTTGTATGGTCTAAAACATGTTCCTAGAGCATGGTACTCTAGACTGGATAAATATCTACAGCAGGAAGGGTTCTGAAAAGGAAGTGTAGACAACAACCTCTATATCAAGGTAAGTCAAGATAGTATTTTATTAATTGAAGTTTATGTTGATGATATTATTTTTGGTAGTGATGATGACAGGTTAAGCCATAAATTTGTGAGGGATATGTAGAATGAATTTGAAATGTCATTACTTGGAGAACTATCCTTCTTTCTTGGACTTCAGATACATCAAATAAGCCAAGGAATTTTTATTTCTCAAACCAAGTATATCAGAGAAATGCTAAAGAGGTTCGGAATGGAAGATTGCAAACCAATTATCACTCCCATGGAAACCAGTTGCAAGTTGAGCAAAGATGATGATTCAAAGTCTACATATCAAAGGCAATACACATCAATGATTGGTAGCCTACTATATGTGAAAGAATTGAGACCAGATGTAATGTAGGCAGTTGGACAGGTGGCATGATTTCAAGAAGCACCAAAGGAATCACATCTATTAGCAGTGAAGAGTATTTTCAAATATCTCAAAGGAATATAAGAGTTTGGAGTATGGTATCCAAAAAGATAGGATCTATCACTTATTTGTTGATACTGAGAGGGGGGTGAATTGATATCAAGTAAAATTAAAAAAAAAAAAAAAATCAACTTATACTTAAACCATTCAATTATATCCAATGAGAAATGAACAATAATATAAGAGTTACACCAATACACCACAATAAACCATGCACAATATATGAGAAATAATCAATAGTTATTGTTCAAGGGAAGTAATGACTTACAAAGTTAGCTACAACCTCCAAATATAAAGGGAGGGATAAAACTCCAAGAGGAAGATACAATCCTCCAATATCAAGAGAGGTTTGACCTCTCCATCCTTTCCCCTTCCTTCCACCCAATAATATATGAGAGATAATAAAACTTTACATTAAATCATCACCATCAACCAACCATCACATAGAGTTTGATAATGCTTCCTGAGACTTCTTCAACTTTTGTAATTCTTCAATTCTTGGAATACTCTGATCTTATAGATAATATTACTCAATGTATTCTCTGAAACTCCTCCAATTTTCACTCCTTTAATCCTCCCCAAACAAAAGTTATAGCGAGAACGGTAGACCTTACTCAATTCTGGTTTATTCAGGAGAGAGAACTTGTACAAAATTCCCCACACTAAATATTTAAAATCTGATTCCGAAACTTGCACAAAAGAGACTACATCCTGTAATATTTCCAATTAAATTTGTCTCACTTCATTTGGATTCTCTATGAAGAAGTTATGACTATTTTACCTAGAACACTTGTTTATGACTAGCTTTAGGACTAGTCAAAAACCCTATCTCCATAGACTGTATCTCCAAAATTATAGAAAATAAAGAGCTGAAATTTTTACCACAGGTACCTAGATATGTATTCTCAATACCATATCAATTTCACCATTTGAATCATTTTGGAAAATTTTTTTATAGAGAAAATGGTAAGATGACCTGTAAATAACATACCTTACAACACATCACCAAAATACTTCATCCTCCCTTGAAATCCGGCCTTCTTTACTTCAAATTTCCTCTGAAATTAGACTTGTGTGTAAAATGAATGTATAATGATATGTATTTATACCATTTATGTCACTTCCTTTTAACATTAGGGCCAACCTGACACTTTCTTATTTTGTAATTCTTTTCATTAATTATCTTCAGGGTTGACCTACACTCCCTTCTTCAATTCACTTTGTCATATTCAAAATTTCATTTCTCCTCAACCATGAGGATCCACATGAAGTGCCACCTACCACCAGAAACAACATGATGTATGTTATCCATCCGTGGATGTTTTTTCTACATGTGCACTATCCTTCATGTCCAAATACCTTAATCAATCTTGTTGTCCAAAGCCAATGACTAGGGTTGACATCAATGACAACAACCAATCTTCCAACAATCTCCCCCTTTGTCATTGATGGAAACACTCATTCTCCCCCTATCATCATGATGCCAATTTCTATCCCCCTTTGACATCAATGGAAAAGGGTAGGGCTGCTCCCCATGAGTTTAATGGAAAAAGGTAACTCTCTTCCTTGGGGCTGCTCCCCCTGAACATGTGGCACTCAATAATACTTCATCCTTATTTTTGGTCTTTGGGACTTTTTCTTCCTTGGAATCCTTTTTTGTGGCTTCTGTGTTCTCTCTCTTATTCATGTCTAGGATGTATATGTTGTTTGGTCTTCTTGTTTTAGTTGCAACCAATCTTCTTGAGTTATTTTCTCCGATTTTACATTTTCGGGGGTCAAACGTAAGAATGTATCCTTGATCACATATTTTTTTGACACTGAGGAGATTATGCTTTAGATATTCAACCAATGGGACTTTTCCCGCTTTTACATTTTCACTTCCAAGCTTTATAGTTCCTTTTCCAAGTATTTTGGTAGATGAGCCATCTCCAAATCCAACATTTCCACCCTTTTTCTTCAAGTTGGAAAATTTTCTTTGATCTCCAATCATATGAGATGAGAACCCACTGTCTATGAACCATTCATCTTCTTGTTTGCATTCTTTAGTGACCAATGCTATTCAACAGTTTTCACTATGTGGAATTTATTTCCTTTTCCATGTTGTAGTTGGTATACATACATTTGGCATACAATTATCTTCCTTCATCTCTCTGCAATATCGTGCTTTGTGACCAAGATTATTTCACTTTTAACATACAATATTTTGATCCATTAATGGGTCAAATGGATTATAATTTATGTTGTCAGGTCTTCGAACATTTCCATATCTATTATTTTCACCATTCATGTAGCTTGTGTAGTTATTCCTTTCATTGAATCTACAATTGATTTCCTTGTGTACAAAATTTCCACAAGTATAACAATGTCCAAGAAAGAAATTTTGATACCTGGGAGTAAGTGATATTCTTTGTGGTGTGGTCCATCTGGGTTCACTATCTATTCTTTTCTAGTTTCATTCATAATGATTTCTTTAATACCTGATGGGAGAGGATCTTATTGATGTCTCATTCTTTCTGAATTCTAGTCTTCTATCTTGTTGTTCAACTTGTTCTGGAGTGTTGGTTTCATCATTTTCATATTCCTTCTCTTGTTTTGTTGTCTTCAAACTCTCATTGTATCCTAGTCCTGTCTTTTCGTTTGGAGATCTTTGACTGCTAAGGATCTCATCTAATTTTTCAGTTCTTTTTTCAAACTTCTTCAACTTTTCTATTGTGAATAGTAGCTCCCCTTTTGTGTGATCCAATTCTTCTTTCGATTTCTCATAATATTCTAATTGTTCCTTCAAGATATCAATGATATTTTCAATCTTGTAATTCTCTTCTTCATAACTACTCAATTCACCTTTTAATATTATGTTTGTGTTTCTAAGCTTGCTATTTTGAATTTCAACATGCTTCAACTTTTCAAGATTCTCATCTTCTTGTTCACTCTTCACATTGTCTTTGTATCCCCAAAAGGAATTAAGGCTGGTTTCTTCATCTGAATCTTCTTCAGAAATGATTTCTTCTTCTTTAGAATTATTCTAGTCATCATCTAGGGTTTCTTGGGTTATAAAGATGATTTATCCTCCATCGTTATCTTCTTCATCACTCTCATCCGAGGAGCTGTCACCATCCTTGGAGTAGAAGCTCTTTTATTGTTGAGACTTCTCTTCTTATAGTAGAAGTTTTCAACAATATGTCTTATTCTACCACAGTTAAAGCATTTGAGAGGAGACTTACCTTTGTATCTTCCACTTCCCTTCTGGAACCTTCTTACGAAATTTGCAATTTCTTCATCAAGGTCATTATCCTTGTATTTTGTTTTATTTATGGTTTTAAAGTCTGCTTCATTGTTTGGTTGGTCACTTTCTGTACCTATTCTCATTTCATATGCTATAAGAGACCCATGTAATTCATCCATTGACATTTTGGTCAAGTCCCTAGTTTCTTCAATGGTGGAGACCTTAGCATCATACTTCAAGAGAAGTGATCTCAACACTTTTTGTACAACCAAGGATTCATCGACCTCTTCACCTAATCCTCTAATAGCATTAACAACTTCATCAACTCTAAGAAAATAGGTTGCAATATCTTCCTTTTCATTCATCTTCAAATTTTCAAATTCTGCTCTATGTCGTTGAATCTTGACCTACTTAACTTTTGGATCACCTTCGTAGATACTCTTGATTTTTTCCCATACCTATTTAGAAGTGTTGCATCCCATCACTTTTATAGCAATGGTTGGTGCCAATTCTCCTAGAATAACATGTGTGGCTTTTGAATTATAACTCATAAAATTCTTCTCATTTGGATCGGTTGGAGCATTATTTGGGATTACATAGCCATTTACAACTAAGTACCAAATGTCTACTCCCAAATATGTTAGGTAAGTTTTCACTCTATCACTCCATTATGAACAATTTATTCCATCAAATCTCTGAATCCGATTTAAAATGTGCTCATGGTCATCCATCTCTGCTCAGGATTTTCCTTCCAGTGGTTAAATTATTCTGAAGGAAACCTGCTCTGAAACCAATTGTTGATACTGATAGGGGGGTGAATCAGTATCAAGTACAATTTAAAAAAAAATTCAAATTATACTTAAACCATTCAATTATATCCAATGAGAAATGAACAATAGTATAAGAGTTACACCAATAAACTATAATACACCATGCACAATATATGAGAAATAATCAATAGTTGTTGTTCAAGGGAAGTAATGACTTCCAAAGGTAGCTACAACTTCCAAATATAAAGGGAGGGATAAACCTCCAAGAGGAAGATACAATCATACAATATCAATAGAGGTTTGAACTCTCCATCCTTTCCCCTTCCTTCCACCCAAGAATATATGAGAGATAATAAAACTTTACATTAAATCATCACCATCAACCAACCATCACATAGAACCTGATAATGCTTCCTGAGAATTCTTCAACTTCTGAAATTCTTCAATTATTGGAACATTCTGATCCTTTAGATAATATTACTCAATGTATTCTCTGAAACTCCTCCAAGTTTCACTCCTTGAATCCTCCCCAAACAACAGTTATAGAGAGAATGGTAGACCTTATTCAATTCTGGTTTATTCAGGAGAGCGAACTTGTACAGAATGCCCCACACTCAATATTTAACATCTGATTCTAAAACTCTCACACAAGAAGATAAAGCATGTACTCTTTCCAATGAAATTTTTATAAATTCATTTGGATTATCTATGAAGACATTATGATTGTTTTACCTGGAACACTTGTTTATGACTAGATTTAGGACTAGTCAAAAACCCTATCTTCCACAGAGTGTATCTCCAAAATTATAGCGAATAAAGAACTGAAATTTTTACCACATGTAACTAGATATGTCTTCTAAATACCATATCAATTTCACCATATGAATAGTTCTATAAATTGTTTTATATCGAAAATGGTAAGATGACCTGTAAATAACATACCTTAGAACACATCACCAAAAGACTTCATCCTCCCTTGAAATCCGACCTTCTTTACTTCATATTTCCTATGAAATTCGACTTGTGTGTAAAATGAATGTATAATGATATGTATTTATACCCTTTATGTCACTTTATTTTAACATTAGGGCCAACCTGCCACTTTCTTATTTTGTAATTCTTTTCTTTAATTATCTTCAGGATCGACCTGTACTTCCTTATTCAATTCACTTTGTCATCTTCAAAAATTCATTTCTCCTCAACCATGAGGATCCACGTGAAGTGCCACCTACCACCGGAAACAACATGATGTATATTATCCATCCATGGGTTTTGTATATGCATGTTCACTATCCTTTATATCCAAATACCTTCATCAATCTTGCAGTCCAAAACCAATGACTAGGGTTGACATCAATGACAACAACCTATCTTCCAACATTATTGCCTACACAGATGTAGATTGGGCAGGTTGTATTGATGACCAATGAAGCACCATTGGAGCAGTGTTCTACTTGGGTGAGTGTTTAGTATCATGTATAAGCAAGAAACAATCATCGATATCTTTATCTACAGCGGAGGTAGTGTATATTGCAGCAACAACATGTTGTACACGGGTTCTTTGGATGAAACAAACTTTGACAGATATACAGGTTGAGTATGATGAGCCCATTCCAATCTATTGTGATAATACAAGAACCATCAGTATCTCAAAGAACCCGGTGATGCACTCCAAGATGAATCACATTCCAATCAAGTATCACTTTCTATGGGAACATATTGTAGAAAAGAACATCTGAGTTGAGTATGTGGGAAAAAAATAACAAATGGCAGACATCTTTACAAAACGACTTCCATGGGAAGCCTTTGAGTATCTTCACTAGAGACTCAGAGTTATTTCTACTCCAAAATGAATGATTTTGAATTATTATCTTATATGTCTTATATGTACACGAGGAAGCACCATAAAGAGGACAATTTAGTTAGGGGGAGCAGCCCCGGATGGAAAAATATCATTTCCATTGATGACAAAGGGGGAGATATTTATCCAATGTAGAGGACATAGGCATGGGTCCAGGGGGAGCATGAGAAATATAACTTCATTATTGCATGACATGATTTTAGTATTGCATCCGAGTGTTTCCATGAATGCTAAAGGGTGAGGTTTGGGTAATGGAACCCAATTTTGTTTGATGGATAACTATACGTGTTTTGATATATTTGCATATAATACTATTCTATATGGATAATACACGTCATACCATTTCCAGTGGTATGTGGAACGTCACATAAGTCCTCACGGTTAGAGAGTTATGACCATGTGAAGTTGGAGAACCCTCATGAGTCATCTAGAAGCCCCAAAAGGTCAAAGTAGTCAAAGTGGTTTAAGAGATTTCTAGAAGGTAAATACTAAAGTGAAGTGATGAGTATACTATAATTCAAAGCGAATACACCTCCTAACTTAAATAGTAAATTAAACCTCCTAACTTATAAGGACAACATTGAAGAACTCTATCATAATTTTACAACTACCCTTTCCACTTCTATCAACAATCTCTTTTGAGGTGTCCTATAAAAAGAATAATAGAATGTCCAATCCTTGGTATGATAAAGAATGTAAAATTTCTAGGAAATCCATTAGGGATGCTTCTAGTGAGCAGTTAAAACTTGATAAGATCAATACGTACAAATCCCTAATTAAAAGGAAAAAAAGATACTATATCAATAAAAGGCAAGAGCAACTTTCACAACTATACAAGTTGGATCCTAAGAAGTTCTGGAGCCAAATTCTAAAACGCAATACTAAAGAAAATAATAGGATTCCCTTAAGGGACTGGAATTCCTACCTTAAAATTATTTATGAGTTCCGTAATTCTATGGACACCATTCCTACAAAGGAAGAATTTTTTTCTTTAGATGACATAGAGTTCAGGGTTAAGCGGCTCGCAAATGGGAAAGCTAAGGACATTGAAGGCTACCAACCTGAAATTTTTAAAATCGGAGGGCCAATCCTTATCCCTCACATACACAATCTCTTCAATTTAGCAGTCAAGCAGGGATTCACTACACCCTAGATGCAAAGCCTCATTGTTCCTATTTTTAAAAATGGGGATAGAAACATTCCCTCTAGTTATAGGACCATTATGATTAGCTCGATTTTAGCCAAGCTTTATGGAATTATTTTGGAAAAGAAGATTAGCCTTTGGCTATAAATTCATGGTAAAAGAGCTAATGGCCAGGTCGGGTTTAGGAGATATCATTCAATTGTGGACCATCTTGTTACCTTTAGGATCATTGTAGAGGAGTTCCTCAATACTAAAACCAATATTTTTTGTTTTTTTGTTGACTTTAGAAAAGCTTTTGACATGGTTCCTAGGAAAAAACTTTGGAATAGGTTGGAAGAGATAAAAGTGCCTCTTGAGTTGAGGGCTGCTGCAATAAGGATGTATGAGAATGTTATTGCTAAGTTTAAAAACACTGAGGACTGGTCAAAAGATATTAACTGCAATATCGAAGTCAAACAAGGTTGTCCCTTGTCTCCTATCTTTTTTGGCATATACATTGACAAGTTAGAAGAATGCTTGTAAAAAGAAGGTTGTGTCGGCCCTACTCTCACTGGTATACTCATCAATCTTCTTCTTTATGCTGATGATATCGTTCTAATGACAAGGAGTACCCATGATCTTGAAAACCAACTAAGAATCCTCAAGGATTTTTGCTCCAATATGGTATGACTGTTAATATTGATAAGACTAAGGTCATGATTATTAAATCCAATAAGATCTCTTATGATACCTTTGTATATGACAACAACAACTTGGAGGAAGTGAATTCATACAAATATCTTGGAATTGATATTCACCACAAGCTCAATTGAAATTATAGCATTGAGAAAAGGATTATTGGGGGATGGAAAGCTTATTATGGGCTTGAAAATAATTGTAAATCAACTGATCTTTGGAGTTGGGATAATAAGAAACTCCTCTTTGAGACTCTTGTTACACCTGTTTGTTGGTTGTGGAGCCTAATTATGTTCCTGATTTAGAGGTCTTTTACTTTCATCTATGTTTATAACCCATGAATTATTTACACCCCAGAAGTATTTCATTGTAAATCTGGACCATTCATTATAAGGTCGCAGATCTAACGGTAGAGATTATGTTAGGGTTTTTTTCCCTAGAAGGAAACCCTCTTTTATGAGGGAAATATTTTGCGGCTATGGTTGATGGCGAATATTGTATTCTGAGATAGGAGACTGTGAGAGAAAGAAGAGGAAGTTACAACGGGTTTGTTGTAGGTTGCATCCCTTCATATGCTGGATAATAATAAAGGAAGGACCTGGCAATTTCTCTGGTGGATGTAGCCCACACTAGGTGAACCACGCAAATCTGTGTCTCTATTGTATTGTGTATCTTTTGTGTTTTTTTTCCACATTTGTTTTATTTTATTGTTCCATGGTCTTGTTTTTCTAACAACTGGTATCAGAGCGAAAGGTAACGTACAGGAAAAGAGGGCTCCTGGTTCGAGTGGGAGCAATGTCGGAATATGGAAAGTTTAGGTTTGAGAAATCTAATGGCCAAAACTACCAGTTATGGAAGATGCAGATGGAAGACTATTTATATCAGAAGGATCTATTCCTGCCATTGGGCAGAATAAAAAAGAAGCCGGCGGCTACGAAGGATGAAGAATGTGATATTCTTGACAGAAAGGCTCTAGGAACGATACGGCTGAGCCTGGTAGCGTCAGTGGCTTTCAATATTTCCAAAGAAAAGATAACGAAGGGTTTGATGGATGCATTAGCCAAATTGTATGAAAAACCATCGAAGTCCAATAAGGTATTTCTAATGAAGATATTATTTAATATGAATATGTCGGAAGGTGGGTCTGTTGCAGATCATTTAAATGATTTTAATATGGTTACTAATCAACTAAGTTCTGTAAAAGTGGACTTTGATGATGTTAAGGTCCTAACCTGCACATAGGTAGATCAATGTATTCGGATGTAATAAAGGTCAATATTAATAAGGCCTTTCAATAAAATAGAATAAGGCAGATGTAAGAAGACCTAATAGAAGCTTCCGCTTCTAGAAGGATCTTCC